>WBNM01011787.1:1888-12916 GCA_013399055.1 Ramphastos sulfuratus | reverse complement strand
AATCTCCCCTCTGCCAGTTCAAACCCATTGCCCCTTGTCCTGGCATTGCAAGACCTTGTCAATAGTCCCTCCCCAGCCTTCCTGTAGCCCCCTTCAGATACTGGAAGGCTACTCTAAGGTCTCCTGGAAGCCTTCTCTTCTCCAGGCTGCAGAGCCCCAACTCTCTCAGCCTGTCCTCATAGCAGAGCTGCTGCAGCCCTCTGAGCATCTTCGTGGCCTCCTCTGGACCTGCTCCAACACTTCCATGTCCTTCCTGTGCTGGGGGCTCCAGAACTGCACACAGGACTCCAGATGGGGTCTGAGGAGAGCAGAGTAAAAGGGGAGAATCCCCTCCCTTGCCCTGCTGATTTAAATGAGTAGCTCTGCTGCTTCACACTGTGGAGAAGTTAGAAGATGTCCCTACTCATTGCAGGGTGTTTGGACTAGGTGACTTTTAAAGGTCCCCTTCAGCCCCAAATGTTCTATGATTATATGATTAACCTTGGTGATGTGTAAAGTAGGTCAGAAGAATTGTGTGGATGGCTGCAGTAGGAGGCTAGCTCAAGTGTTGACTACCACATAGAAACAATATAAGGCTAACAGAGATGCAGATGCAGGGCACAGTCAGTGTCAATATTTCCATTTCTGAAAGCAAATCAGAAAGCAGAGGGTACTTTTTGTGTGTTGTAAACACTGGCTTGTTTCTTGGGTTTATTCCTGTTGTGCTTGCAAAATGCTGCTTTGCTTGTGAATGACAGTATCTGGTTGGTAGCTGTTGATACAAGGTGAGAACCATCTTTTCACCACCCCTGCAGATGCTACCCACCCTTTGCAGATGTTTCCAGTTAAATGGGTTAGCTTTTCACCTGGCTACTAAGTGCCTTAACAATTTTAGCTGCTATTCTTTTCAATTTGGCTGGCTGGCAGAGGGTTGGAACTGGGTGATCCTTGAGGTCCCTTCCAACCTTGCCATTCTATGATTCTATGTTTCTTGCAACACCTCCTTTGGAGTGTCTTGTGGAATTAGAACACTGCAAGTAAGCTGACAATGGCCTGGCTTTCTTTAAAGTGCCAACTGATTTCTTCTATTTGGTGGGCACACTCCATTTCCAATAAACTGCAGAGGTCTGTATGACAAACCCACAGTGCTGACCCAACTTGTTGCAACATTACAACCTACATTTCACAATATGTAGTACTGTGTCCACTCTGAAAAACAAACCCTAAATAAGATAATGGCTTTCCTCAGTGCAGTATCATTACAAAGCTAAAACCTTTGTTATTATGAAGATCTTTTAGTTTCTCTAAGTTACCTCATTGGTACCTTGGTCTTTTCACTGTCATTTTCTGAACTGATGACAGGGGTGTGTGTTTTAACCACCAAAATCTCCTTGGCCTCTTTGTGGTACATCACATCCTCCCTGTGTTTCCTTTCTGCCCTGTGGTGTACACAGAGCTCACCTTTCAGTGGTAAGGCAGGAAGAGGCATGAGAAATGACTTTGTTTGGCTTCTGTTTGACACATTTGGGAAATGGGCTACAAAACTACCTCACCAAAGAGGAAGCAGCCATCATCTCTTTAGGTTCCTCTTCTTCCCCATCTGTAGTGCACCAGCAGAAACCCTTCACTTCCTCTTATCTAGGAATTAAACTTTGGGAAAAAGAAGGCCTCTTCACTTGGAGGACATGAACAACCAGAAGCAGAAAGGGATGTAAATGTCTGTAAGATTTTAGTTCTCAACAGAGAAGCCCAAATCCTTGCCATTCTATGCTGGACATCTTGTAGACTTACATCTATTCACTTGGGATTCAGAAACAAACATGCTGATGGAGATCCAGTTCCACCTAGTCAGGAGAAAGGGTTCAGCCTTCCTACTCATAGCAGTTTTATTTTATTTTGTTCTAAACCACTGTTATTTCCCACAGCACAAACAAAAGTTTGTGGAATGATTGGCTAAGCCAACAGGTCTCCAGTTAAGAGTGGCAGTGAGCTACACACAGTAATAAGCATTGAATGTTGGATTGGGGAAACAGAGTGATGAATGGATTGAAATCAGTCATGCAGAGAAGGACTCAAGTGTGTTGATAGATAAAAAAGCTGGAGATGAGCTGGTGATGTGTGTTTGCCATCGGAAAGCCAACCATGTCCTGGGCTGCAGCTAAAGTGTGACCAGAAGGTGGAAGTGATTCTGTCCTTCTCTGCTCTGGTGAGACCCCATCTGGAGTATTGTGTCCAGCCTTGGACTTCTCTGCACAAAAAAAGACATGGAGCTGTTGGAGCAGACCCAGAGGAGAAACACAAAATTAGTCAGAGGACTAGAAAGGGGGATTTCTCTTATACAGAAAGACTGAGAAAGTTGAGGTTGGTCAACCTGGAGAAGGAAAGGCTCCAGGAAAAACTCTTGCAGCTTTGCAATAAATAGAAGGGGCTCATGAGAAAAACAGAGAGAGAGAGAAAGAGACTTACTCCCAGGGCCTGTAATGACAGGACAAGGACAACGGTTTTAAACTAAAGGAGGGTAGGTTTAAATTGGACATAAGGGAAAAAAAANGGTTGCCCAGGGAGGTTGTGGCTGCTCCCTCCCTGGAGGGGTTCAGGGCCAGGTTGGAGGAGGCCTTGGGTGAGCTGTACTAGTGGGAGGTGTCCCTGCCTATGGCAGGGGGTTGGAACTAGATGATCCTCAAGGTCCCTTCCAACCTTACCAATCTATGATTCTATGATACAGTGAGGATGGGGAGATAAGGAAACAGGTTGCCCAGAGAAGCTGTGTATGTCCCATCACTGGAAGTGATGAATGGAATGGAATGGACCAGAACAGAATGCAGGGAGCCTACAGTGACCATCAAGCTCAACTGCCTGACCAATTCCAGGCTGACCTAAAGTTAAAGCGTAATGTTAAGGACACAGTGCAAATGCCTCTTAAACACAGACAGGCTTGGGGAATTGAATACCACTTCAGGAAGCCTATTTCCAGTGTTTGACCACCCTCTCAGTAAAGAAATTGTGATGGTTTGGGAGTTCCCTGCCCCCCCCCCCTTTGTAAAATGACCCAGACTAGACTCAGCCAGCTGGAAGTTAAGGACTGAAGCTCTATTTACAGCTCAGCACAATGTACAAGCAGATATTTACACAATAGACAGGAATAGTTACAGAAATATACAAGTTAAAGGTCATACAGAAACACAACTCCCAGAAATCAGAGTCCCCAGGAGGGGCTCCCAACCACCCTTCCACCTTCTCCCCACCCCTCTACTTTACCCCAGGGTTTGCCTTACACACAAGGTGAGTTTGGAGGATCAGCCAGGGAGGTTAGAAGGAAAGTGGTTAGTGAGGTTGCTTGGCAGAGAGGAGAAGGCAAGAAGCTAAACAGCCCCAGAGTATCTGCAAGCCTGAGTGTCTTATCTATGTTTATGTTCTTATTCTTCCCAGCAAGCCAATGAGTGAAGCAGACATCAGCAGTGTTTCCTTTTCTCAGCCTGTAATATAATTTTCTCCATTAAAATATTCCAATTAGCCTCAAACCAGCACAGAAATGCTTCCTGATACTCAACCTAAACCTTCCCTGGTGCAGCTTTGAACCATTCCCACTGGATACCAGGGAGAAGAGATCAACATCTACCCTTCCACTTCACCTCTGCAGGAAGTTGCAGAGAGCAATGAGGTCTCCCCTCAGCCTCCTTTTCTCCAATCTAGATAAGTTAAAAGTTCTTAGCTGTTCCTCACAGGACATTCTTTCCAGCTTTTTCACCATCTTTGTTGCTCTGCTCTGGACACATTCAAGGAACTTCATATCCTTCTTAATTTGGATTTCCCAGAAGTGCACAGAGTACTCAACAGTGAATGCAGTGGGGCAGTGACCAGACAGTTATGCTGTGTTTGATGCATTCAAGGATGAGGTTTAGCCTCTTGGCTGTCAGGTCACACTGCTGACTCATATTGAGCCTGCTGTTAAGCAGCACCCCCAGATCCCTTTCTGCAGGGCTTCCCTTTAGGTAGGTGATCAAGGTCAGATCTGCAGGACTTTGAGTAAGCATATTATGTGAGAGATTGCTCTGCCTATGGCAGAGGCATTGGAACTAGATGATCTTTAGAGGTCCATTCTGATCCAGACCATTCTATGAACCTTGATCACCTCAACAAGTAGGTAGCAACTGGTTTTATTAACTGCTACACATGCTCAGGATCCAGAGCCTTAAATCCTTTCCCAAGGGCCAGCTTCTTTCCTGGCAGCCATGTTGGGCAGGCTTTTTTCTCTCAGCCTAGTTCTAGAGGCAGAAATGAGAAGCTAATATATGAGCTTTGCTTTCTGATATGCTCTTTGTTCTGTCAAAACCATGAGCTTGCCTGCACTGCAAGGCGCTACTCTCCTGGTCACTGATACCGCACAGCAAGGCCCGTGAAAGTTGGGTAAAGAGATGTCTGTCAAGGGTAGAAAGGACAAAAATTTAACTCTGTAGCTTCCTAAGCCATTGCTTTGTCTTAAGCATCCTCTGAATGCAGCAATAACCAGGGTAGGGTGCTCACTGCCTGTGTCTGAGGGATGAACTGCTGGCTGTGCTGGTGGAACAGCAGCTCCTGCCCTGCCCCAGGTGGGCCCTGGTGCCTATGACCAGGTCAGTCATTTGTCATTGTAGCCTTGTCTGGCTGTGAGGTGGAAAATCCTCATTCTGCCCTTTTAGACACAAGGCTAAAAGAGGGCATTTTCTCTCAGGCTCCATCCTCCTCAGTCCGGGAAAAGGCATTCAGTCAGCCAGTTTGGGTCATGGAGTAAAGTTCTGGTAAAGTTTTTAATGAGCGAAAAAAACTTGACAAATTGCTGTTGCAAACACTTGGGCTGGCTCCCTCCCTGCTGAAGGCAGGAAGAAGCAAAAATTGTTCTCCTTTTCTATCCTTCAGCTGCTGCCTGCAGAACGTGAGACTTTGAGCTCGTGTTGCTGATTCTGGCAATAAGTCAGCCCCAGCGTCTGCATAGCTGTTGGCAGAGAGCAACTGGGCTCACAAGTTTTCAAAACATTTTCCTTTTCTCCCCTTTGTCATGATTTTTGTTGCTTACCCAGGAGAAAGAGATTTGTTGGTAACCTCTGAAGATGTAACAGTGTTACTTTTCATTTGAGATCAGGGCACGCTCCAGGGTTTGCTCCAGTTAAAGCCATTGTATTCCAAGATCTACGGAGGACAGTATAGATTATAATTGCCTCCAACAAATATGTTAGTGAAATTGCAGTGTTTCAGGGTGAAACATATAATCAGTCTTCTTGGAACTTTTGGAGACAGGAGTTAATAATGGGTTATCTTCTCAATTATGCTATGATACACCATTTCCTATCTGGAAATAGGTCATGTCAAATAGTAGCAGCAGTTATACTTTTGCTATTATTTGTAACGTTCAGTAGCTGCTATCAAAACAAGACTGTGTTTTGCTGTGTGTGTGTCGTACACATGAGAAGCAAAAGCAGCCCTCAGCCTATAAACTTTGCTAAAAATAAGATGCAGTAAGTGGACGAACCAAATAGTAGTGGATTAGACATAATAGAAGTAATAGCAAGACTATTTTGAATGCTGACTGCATGAGCCAAACAGTTTGCTAGCTGCTTATCTGCTTGCCAGCAGCTGAGTGCTCTGATAGTACCAGAGCAGACATATGGCTGACAAACATATGCATACCTGAATGATTTGCCACGGCTGGCAGAGAGCTCCACCACCCTTGTAAAACTTGGTCTGATGCACTTCAGTCTTCCGCACATGTGCAGCACTGACTTGAAGTGACTTTTGCCCTTCTAGGACTCAAAGAGGCAAATATTCATTAAAATTAATTCAGGATTGGCATGGCATCTTTGTGTGGGGTTACCATAAGCATNGGTTGGACTTGATGATCTTTGAGGTCTCTTCCAACCTTGCTATACTGTGATACTGTGATACTTGTTGATCAGAGGGTAAGTGAAGAGCTACAAGGACTCAGTGCTCCAAAGCTACACTTGTGACACCAAAGCAGGATATCTGGCACTCAGGTAGGACCCAGCACAAGTTTTCCACATTTCTCAGGAACCTGAACCCCATGACAAGACAGTGTAAAGGCTTCACTGAGAGATTTGAACTTGGTTCATGGGAGATGAGCTCAGACTACCTAAAGATGCCACGATTGTTTTTTTTGGCATGTGAAGGATGAAAGTGCACTTCTCACAGTACTATAACAGGGGGGTGCTTTTAGTTCTTCTCCCATTTTTTTTCTTTCTTTTTTTTTTACTATTCTGAAAAAAAAAAAAAGAATCAAGGGAATGAGAATTCCCAAATCAATATGAAGTCATTGCACTTAAATTGTGTTTCAGCTTTGACAGATGATGCTATAAACCCAGCAGTGTGCAGTCCCTTGTTAAAAGTGTCTTTCTGACTCAATGTCATATGCACTCATCAGAAACAGTTTTATACACAATATGGAGAAGGCTGAGCCTGTGCTGGTGTAAAGTCACCTTTACAGACATATAAGAACAGAAATCCTCTTCTCATAAACATTTTCCATCCCTTCTTACCATAAATGCATTCTAATACAAGACACACTGACAGGGAGGGCNTCTGGACCCGCTCCAACACTTCCACGTCCTTCCTGTGCTGGGGGCTCCAGAACTGCACACAGGACTCCAGATGGGCTCTGAGGAGAGCAGAGTAAAGGGGAAGAATCCCCTCCCTTGCCCTGCTGGCCATGCCAAGCATGTCCTTGCACTTCTTAAGTAATTCCCAATGTTAAAAACACAAAAATCAATTTGCAATATCTAATCAAATGCTGATGTAGGGAGAGGACAAGTCCCACACCACCTACTGATGAGTCACATTTCTTTGTTTCTAAAGGCTTCGAGGACACCAGCAGCTAACCAGAGCTTGCCACCTTTGAGAGCATTTCCAGTCATCTCCCCATACCAACCTCAGAAGGTTTCAAATGCCACAAAGGGCTGATATTTGATATAGTAGAAATGATGGGGCAAAATCCAAGTCTTCATTCACATGGAGGACCTCCTTACTTTTAAGTGCAGGCAACTGAAAGAATTAGAGCTGCTCAAGAAGTAGTTTGCTGCTTAACTTCATGCTCCATGATATTACTGACCACTAAATTCTGCTGAGAGTGGAATCAAGACCATTCCCTCCAGTAATTTAAACAAGCAAGTGAGTATTTTTTTTAAAAGGCAATACTGAACAGGAAACAAATAGAGAAACCCACTACATATTAATTCATCATAGTAAAAATATAACACACAGTAGGCCACTTGTGGCTTTGTGCAATTCAGGGTTTTCTGATGTGCTCTGACATCTTGGTATGTGAATGAGGTTTTCTGATGCAAGTAAGTGCAATTTCCTAGGTTGACATTAATCTCTTCTAACAGAAGGTGGAGAATAGTAAAAAAAATAATTTCCTAAGCCTCAGTGGTCACTCTCTTGACTTAAAGAAATTCCCAGGTGAATCCAGTAGTTTTATCCTATACACTGCATCAAAACTCCATTTTTGGTTATGAAAGAAGGATTTTTTTTTTTGTTCATCAAAATATGACCCTTGCCACTTCACTGTAGCAAATATTCCCAATTTTTCTTTTATAATAGATTTTTTTCTGAACCACAGGATCCCTTAGTGTCCACCCAAAATGACAGCTCACAGTTCTAAAAGTTTGAAAGTAATTTTTTTTTCCCCCCTGTTAAGGGAAATGCCTCTTTTTCCTAAGCACCTCCATGTTTCCTGGTTAAGAAACATTTCTAGTTGGCACATATGAGGGTTCTTTTGGCATGCAGGTATTTCAAATTAACTGAAGTTGCCATTTAGGCCTCCTCAAACTTGTTGGAGGTTATGCTGCTAACTCCTTCAGACATTTAGAGATTAGCCTTAAAATCTGGGGTATGGACAGCAAATGAACAAATGCATCCTGCTGTTGTTCTGCCTGCCTAGGCATTGCTTGGGAAACCCATCCACACAGAACCAGCTGTCTCACTAGCTCTCTAGGAAAGAAGATCTTGTTTATGACTAGTAACTAAGGTTGTAAATCTGTCATTTCTTGCCACATTGCTCTTTTACTCCATTGTGACTGTTTGGCTGCTGTGGCTGGTTGGTCCTGCCNGCCTGTCCTCATAGCAGAGCTGCTGCAGCCCTCTGAGCATCTTTGTGGCCTCCTCTGGACCCACTCCAACACTTCCATGTCCTTCCTGTGCTGGGGGCTCCAGAACTGCACACAGGACTCCAGATGGGGTCTGAGGAGAGCAGAGCAAAGGGGCAGAATCCCCTCCCTTGCCCTGCTGCCCACACTGCTCTTGCTGCAGCCCAGCACTCAGTTGCTGTCTGAGCTGCACTCACACTGCAGGCTATTTGCCATCTATCTGCTTTTTGTGGGAGTCCCAGCTGCCTTCCCCCATGCCATCTGCCTTCTTGCTTCACAGATCCCCATGCCCTTAAAATCTGCTGTCTCTTGCCCAGCTATTTGCCCATCCCTTTTCTGTTCCCCTTTCCTGCCACCCAGTCGACAGTTCTGGCTTATCAAGTGAGCATCCAGATGAGGTTTTCTGTTGACTTTTTCCTCCCTGTAGAGAACACACATAGAAAAGGGAGAAGTGTCATCCTAACTGGGACAGCAGGATACATTTTCTTCTCATTGAAAAAAAACCAGACAGTAACCCTCCTCAGAGACAGCTCTTTCTCTTACTCCTTTAAAGGTTTGGGAAAGCAAGCAATGATCTCTCTCCAGACAGGCTTACCCCTACACTACAAGTCATGGAAACCATTGACCATTGTGGATGAAAGTAAAAAAAAAAAATATCATGGGAATATTTTTGGATTTGAAGCTATTAAAGGCTCTTCAAAAATTCCCATGTGAACAGAGCTACCAGAAAAATTCACTGTGTGGCAACTTCTGAGGTTTCAATTGTCCAATCTGTGCTCACAGGAAAAATAAATCTTCAATAAAACTGGGAGGTAGTGGGTTACAGTCTGGAGATCAGCAGCTAGAGATAAGGTAGGCATAAGCTCAAGTTTTAGTAAAACCAGAACTGCTCAGAGAAGAAATGAGAGTGTGTCTCCCACAACAGCTCTGCAGCCACATACTCTCTCCCTTCCCAGATGCAGGAAACTCACAGGAAATTAGTTCTGTGGTAAATGTACTCTTGGAAATGCAGGGTAAGGTGACAAGACTACAGCAGTGATCATAAACTCAGTCTGACAGCTCCTGAGATATTGGGGAAAATGTAGGAAGGGGGAAAGACACTGCCAAAACTTGCANCCCTTGCCCTGCTGCCCACACAGCTCTTGCTGCAGCCCAGGACTCTGTTGGCTGTCTGGGCTGCATGCACACACTGCAGGCTCATGTTGAGCTTTTCATCACCCCAGAAGGAATATTTTGTAACTTAACTACAATTCTTCAATTGAATAAATGCAGAAAAGCAAAATTTTCATTGATACAAAACCAAAACCACATCAAAAACTCCAAGCCCTTACAACTGCAGAGAAAAAAGGTATTTTAAACAATGAACCCCAAAAGCTTTCAGAATCAAATAAGCAGAACTCGAATGGATAATGATTCAAAATGTTGTCTTTTTGGGTTGTTTTTTAGGCTACCTTTATTCTGGGGTCCTGCCTTATTGATTCTTGAATGCCTGAGGTTACCAGTGGTGTTATTTCAGCAAAGGGCACCCAGCACAGGGCAGGGTTTTTTTGGTACAGTCACATATTTCTGGCTAGGTGGAATATCAGAGAAAGAGAAACTAACTCAAGCTCCTGCACAAGACATACACAAGGGAGTAAAACAATGGAAGAAAATGCCATTGGTAGCTGGTAAGACAAACTTCCTGGCAGTAAGAGCTGTTATTTCGTTGTTCTTCTGTCTGACATTAGCAGTGAGATGAACTGGGTGATCTAGGAGTGTTTTGTTATCTCTTACTTCTAGGAACCCAGGAGCCACAATGCCACTTGGACTGAATTTATGAACAGCTTCTCAAAACAAGCAGTTGAAACATAAATGTGCATCTGAAGGGAGCTTGGGCAAAGATGGCTTTGATTTTTGCCTTTCTTTTTCCTTACTGGTCAAAAAACGAACATTTAAATAAATGAATAATTAGGCATCAATTTAGATATTTAATACATAACTGTGTTCATGTTTTATACACTACACAACCTTTTCAATCACTTAAAAGCTCCACACATTTCTCTTTTGGAAGAAAAATGCCATTTAGAAAAAAGCTAACCAAACCCAACAACAAAAACAAACAAACAACCAAAAAAACCCACAAAAAAACCCACGATGATGTTTTGAAAGTGAAAAAAAAGGGTCTGAGTTTCTGTCAGTTCTTTGTCATTTTTCCCAGAGGTCAGTACTTTTTCAGCTCTAGCTGAGACTAATGAAGAGGTTTGACTGCATATTTGAAAAAAGCCAAGCAGACTCTTTAGACTTGAGCCAGAAGTATAAATGTGCCCAAATGGAGCATTATCTGTGCTCTTACATATTTAGGTGTGCACTTATAAATGGGATTCAATTATTTTTAGCACTTTTGTAAACACTCCATAGTCACTTTTTTTTTTTTTTTCCCTTCCTTTTTGCTACTCTAAGTGTTTGGTTGTTTTGGTGAAACTTGGTGTTTTACAGCATGAGCCTCAGAAATTTAAAGCAGTTTGCAAAAAAAAAAAAAAACTAACCTCACTGTTCAGTGGCTGAGATTGCATGGATGTATTTAAGATCAGTGGTAAAACTTTGCTCACATTGTCCATTGTGAGTAATGCAAACATGAAACTATAAAGTCACTCATTGCCTTGTTTAGATTTGCCTAATTTTGCATTAAGCTAACATTTGAATAAAGGATAATCAGGAGTGCTTGAGTGGAATTCATCCATGCATGCAATGCAGCCCCATTTAGCCCCCAGCACAGGAAGGACATGGAAGTGTTGGAGCAGGTCCAGAGGAGGCCACGAAGATGCTCAGAGGGCTGCAGCAGCTCTGCTATGAGGACAGGCTACAAGAGTTGGGGCTCTGCAGCCTGGAGAAGGCTTCCAGGAGACCTTAGAGTAGCCTTCCAGTATCTGAAGGGGGC
>WBNM01011784.1:56595-132688 GCA_013399055.1 Ramphastos sulfuratus | reverse complement strand
TTTTTTTTTTTTTTTTTTTTCTGATTTTTGATAGGAGTGACAGCAGCAGGTTCAGCTCAAGCCACGACAGTCTGCCAACCACAATTACATTTATACCTAGAGTATATATTCCTTTTTCAAACTTGCTGAACTCTGAGGAGATGTGGCACAAATACAGCTTCCCAAGGTCATATAGTAGTGGAAAACAGGTNAAGGCACGTTTGGACGTGGCACTTGGTGCCATGGTCTAGTCTTGAGGTCTGTGATAATGGGTTGGACTTGATGATCTTTGAGGTCTCTTCCAACCTTGCTTATACTGTGAACTTGTACTAGTGGGAGGAGTCCCTGCTTATGGCAGGAGATTGGAACTAGATGATCCTTGAGGTCCTTTCCAACCTTACCATTCTATGATTCATAGACTCCTAGATGTTGATTTATAAGGCTATGACATTTTAAAACAAAACACCTAAGGCTGAGTGTTAGCAGTGCATCAGAAGGTAGAATTAATCTCTTAGGTTTTTTTCAGACTGCTCTACAACACGTGCTGTTCCACTTTACATATGTAAAAAGAGAAAGAGAATGGTGGCAATAAAAAGGTGCAGTAGCTCAGTCAATTTAAGAGATGTCCTCTGCAGAAAGGCTTAAAAGATTTCTCCACTTCAATGTGCTGCACAGACCACTTGCTAGCTACAAAGTTTGCATTCTCATGGATGAAAGACAGAAGTACTGAACAATGGTTCCAAATATCAACTGCAACTTTTTCTCAGCTCCTTAATTGTGTATTTTCACTCAAAGATGAATTCTGATAGAGTTTCTGATCTCTGTCTCTCTGCCTTTCCTTCCCAGAGAGACAGACAGACAATCTTTTAATCTCTCCACTCACAGATAACAAGTGACTAGATCCAATCCTTAGGAGAGAAGACAGAAACAGCACAGATTGTTTACATTTGAGCTTTTTGTCCCTTTTAGCAAACTAATGAATGGTGTAGACTTCATTATTTTCTTTTTACAACCAATGATTTAATTTCTCTCATTAACATATTCCAATTAGCCTCAAACCAACCACTGAGAGATCTGATCAATGTGTACAAATATCTGAGGGGTGGGTGTCAAGCAGATGGGGCCAATCTATTTTCTGTGGTCCACAGCAATAAGACAAGGAGCAACAGCTACAAACTTGAATGTAGAAGGTTTCCTTCAACATGAGGAGAAACTTCTTTACAGTGAGGGTGACAGAGCCCTGGAGCAGGCTGCTCAGAGAGGTTGAAGAGTCTCTGGACTCTTTCAAAACCCACCTGGGCGCATTCCTGTGCAAACTACCCTAGGTGATGCTGATTTGGCAGGGGGATTGGACTGGATGATCTCTGGAGATCCCTTCCAACCTCTAATGTTGTGTGCTGTTGGGAGCTGTGGTAGACCTGGTATGGTATTATTTTCAAAGTCAGTGTGGAGCTCTCAGCAATCCAATGCCTCCACTGTGCTTGTTTTCTCTTGCTACTTCAGTAGGGGCAGGAGGAGATCTTAAACTCAAAACGTCTCTCCTGGCTTTAGCTATCAGTGCCTTGTATTGCTTCTTATCTTCCAAGGGATTTAAAAGAGCATCTGAATGCTTGCATTTGTTACCAGGGCTTGTACTGCTCTTCCTCTTTCTCTTTTTTTTTTTTTTCTTTCTGCTTTTTAATTTTACTGTATTCTTTAAATGTTGTTCCACTTTGTAATATTTTGGTCCAGTTTTTAAACACATCATAAACCTGTGATTGAATTAAAACGAGTTTTGGAATGCTTTTTTTTTTTTTTTTAAAATATCTATATCTCTAGTCCCAGAACATAATGAGCAGGCTCTGTTAATGACATAGGTAGCCTTTTTTCCCTACCCTTAGCTGGGGATTGGAATGCTGTGAGGTGGGATGCTAATCATAGTCTAATACCATGGTTGGTCTGAAAAGGAACAGCAGAATTATGATAAAAAAGGGTATAAAACATCCGTTGTAGAAGACTTCCCCCCCCTACTAAATCCATTGGCTGAGTGATGTCCTGATGTATGCTTTATGAGTACATAAATCTTATTACATGTGCAGGCCAAATATTCTTTTAACTGTTGTGAATTCCTGGTGTTGACTATTGATAGCAGCATTTGCTGGGATTAATTTATGTGTATTTCCTTGCTATTAAGCTTGCCTTTTGGGTTCATTCTTCTGCATTTTGAAGGTATAATTAATAGACACACTCTCTGTATCTTTACACACATGTTACCTTCTTGCGTTGTTATCCTTTCTAACTTGAATTCTTGATCTGAAGAGTAGCAAACCCTTCTCAAGTCTTTCACAGTTACCCATAGTGCAAATCATTTGCAAATGGAAGCCATGGAAAAGAACAAGAGATTTTTTGGGTGCCAGATATGCAGAGGTAGTTATCCAAGGAGGAAACAGCTGGGTTTGTATTATTTGATTTGGTTTGGGGGATTTTGTTTGGTTGATGTTTTAAAATACTTATTTCTTTATAAACAGAAATGTATGTTCAGCTTTATCCTCTATATTTTTCTTACTTCAGTATAAGATCTTTGTTGATGTTTTAGCAACAGTTGCAGATTCAGCAGAATCTCTTACTGAACTACTTAAAGTCACATGCTAAGTGTTTCTTCCAAGTGACTCATCCAAGCTCCTGGAGAATGTCTGCTTAATTGAAACTGGAAAGAAAAATGGGCCTGATTTCAGAACATGAACTCAGGCTAGCATCTTGTTGCCTTGTGGCTTCAATCTTGTAGCTTGTCAGGGCCTTTGTTCTAGGCTTACTGGGAGGCTTGGTTTATCACAACTCAGTGCTGGTCAGCAGTTAGCTGACCTGGTCGGGGCAGTCATAGGCTGCCTCACATAGTCTCATTAGCTCTCCCCATGTTTAGTGCGTATGGAATGGTACATTTAATGACTATATGTTAGCCACACTCATCTGCAGATGGGACCTGGGCAAGCAGGGGAGCCTGTATTTTGCATTCTAGGGGAGCACTGGAAAAGAGGTGTCACCAAAGGAGTTCTCCATCCCAACACAAATCTGACAAGGAGCTGAAGCTGTGCTGTGCTGCCAGTTAGGAAGCTGGCTAGGAACAAGAATGCTATTGATCAAAGCCAATTTGCCAAAATTAAAAAACGAATGCTGAGCAGATAATTTACTGGATGAATACTAAACCTAACAAAGAATGCATCAGCTAAAATGTTGACTGCAAATTATATTTTGGTGTCCAGTGTCAGGACTGTGCAGTGTTACCTGCTGAGCTGAGCCTTCTCCTTTTCTTTATAATGAAAGTATTTTCCGGGCTTTAGTTTCCAGACATTAAGACTGGAAGGACTTCTTGCATTGTCTGTCCTGGGTTTTGTTGACACTGCTGGGTCACTACACTCCCTAATATATTAATGCTTTAAATAAAACAAGTCTCAAAC
The DNA here is from genome assembly GCA_013399055.1 of Ramphastos sulfuratus. Classification (NCBI taxonomy): domain Eukaryota; kingdom Metazoa; phylum Chordata; class Aves; order Piciformes; family Ramphastidae; genus Ramphastos; species Ramphastos sulfuratus. Next base: position 129,275 of record WBNM01011784.1, on the reverse strand, counting down.
TTCCCTCTCTTTCCCCTGCCCAAACTCCTGCCTGAATCTTGCCTAGGTCTGAATTCTCCTGATACAATCATTAAAACATCCTTCAGCAGCACAGTCTTCTCTGATGAGGCAAAGCCTCTGCCAGGTTTACTAGAATGCAGCTGTGTCAGTGCAGGGGAGAGAAAGCAAAGGGTGTCTCTGGCAATATGATGAATTATACAACAGTTTGCTAGCACAGCTCCTGATGTTGATACACATTTTGCAGTGAGCACAATGAGAAGCCATTTCATCTAATGCAGGGTACTAATTGAAAGCCTGCTCTCCTTAGCTTGGGGATATCTGGAAAAAGAAAAAACAAACCCAACCTTAAAAAAAAAAAAAAAAGAACACTTATGTTGGATCTCTAGAGATTATTGTATCCCTGAACTCCTTATGAAATTTCAGTTTAAAAACGATGAACAGTGTGGGTTAATGTAAGTTGTTTTTTAAATCTGCTCAGAGATTAATGCAAGGCTGAGTTCTATTAACATGTTCTATGTTAATCACTGGCAAGAATGGTTTCAAAATAAATGGCTTTTAAGCCTCATTTATTTAAATATCTTAAAAGGTGAGAGACCCCTCTTCAGATGCTTTATTTACTTCCACTGCTGCTACTAAGAAATAATTTCTATTTGATAGATGTCCTTCACAGAGGAAAATTAGACTCATAGAATGGTCTGGGCTGGAAGGGACCTCCAAAGGTCATCTAGTCCAACCTCCCCCACCCCCACTCAGCAGGGGCATCCTCAACTAGATCAGGCTGCCCTGTTGAGCCTCACCTTGAATATCTCCAGGGATGGGACCTCAGCCACCTCCCTGGGCAACCTGTTCCAATGTTCCACCACTCTCATAGTAAAGAACTTGTTCCTGACATCCAATCTAAATCTGCTCTTCTCTAGTTTGAAGCCATCGCCCCTCACCCTGTCACTGCAGGCCTTTGTAAACAGTCTCTCTCCATCCTTCTTTTAGGCCCCCTTCAGGTACTGGAATGTTGCTATTAGGTCTCTCCTCTTCTCCAGACTGAACAACCCCAGCTCCCTCAGCGTGTCCTTGTAGCAGAGATGCTCCAACCCTCTGATCATTTTTGTGGCCCTCCTCTGGACCTGCTCCATCAAGTCCATGTCCTTCCTGTATTGAGGACTGCAGACCTGGATACAGTACTCCAGGTGAGGTCTCCCTAGAGCAGAGCAAAGTGGCAGAATTGCCTCTCTGGATCTGCTGGCAACACATCTCCAGGAGACTTGCCTTGGTTCTGAGTAGCATGAATTCAGCCATTCTGTTATGCAGCTGGCTCTTAACCCCTTAGCTCAAGTTCCCTTGTGTTCTGTGTCCTCAGCATCTGACCCATGCTGTAGTGCTCTGAAGCCTTAGCCTTGCAAATCCATGCTTTCTATTTCAGCAGCTTTTTAGATCTCACTTGGAAACCTGTAATTGTTGAAGAAGGCCTGAGAAGACTGGACTTCCAAATGGGTGTAGGCTGTGTAACAGTCAGCTTCTCAGCTCTGAGCTTGTAGATGTTGCATCTTTAATTCCTTAAAAATGGGTATTTGGACCTTCTTACAGCACACCCAGAGTCTGATGCTTGAGAGTCTTGTCTGAAGTTGCTGCTGTGTGGCCAAGCCCCCAGTCAGAGAACAGCCATGTTCTTTGGCCTCCAAGTGCCTTGCTTAGGGTTCCCACCAGTCTTTAAGATAAACCTTCTCATCCTGTGAGAGCAGTAATTACAAGGACAATACTAATTACAAGCAACGAGACTGGTGAGGGGATTGAAGGGCAAGTCTGGTGAGAAGAGACTGAGGGAGCTGGAGCTGTTCAGCCTGGAGAAGACGAGACTTAGAAGAGACCTTGTCACTCTCTATAACTACCTTTAAGGGAAGTTGTACTCAGTGGGGGTCAGGCTCTGCTCCCAGGCAACTTGTGACAGGACAAGAGGGCATGGTCTGAATCTGCACCAGGGGAGGGTTAGGTTGGATGTTAGGAAGCACTTTCTCACAGAAAGGATAATTAGGCACTGGAGTGGACTGCCCAGGGAGGGGGCAGAGTTACCATCCCTGGAGGTCTTTAAGAAAAGATTGGGTGTGGCACTTGGTGGCATAGTTTGGCTGATGTCATGGTGTTAGGTTATGGGCTGAACTTGATGATCTCAGAGGTCTTTTCCAGCCTGAATGATTCTGTGATCTCCCAGGGTGTTACGTGCATGCACCTGTGGCAGGGTAGTGGCAGCCACATTGACTGTGAAACCCCCCCCCCCCACCTGCCCTGTTAAAAATGCAGTTGGGAACTCAACCACAATACAGAACTGAGCAACATACAACAGCTACTATGCCCTGCTGCCCAGGTCTCAGCTTTTGCTTTAGCAGCAGGAGCATCCTTCTCTTCCCTTGTTTCTCTAAAAATGAGAGTAAATTTTGCAGTATGGTCCTAGCAGGTAGTCACCACATCTGAAATTGGCATAATTATTTAGTGGCCTGCATAATTTAGAAGCTTGGTTTCATGCATTCAGGGTCGAAAGCCTTCTCTTGATCATTGTTTTTCCATGCTTTGTGTATCATGTTGCTGTGCAGTGCTGGTTATGGAGCTGAGCTGTAATCCAGCCCCTCTGCTGCACTGAGCTGCAGTGATTCACAAGGCACCCATATCTACAGAGAACATGAAATAGATTTAAAGTGGCAATTCCAATCTGTGGCAGCAGTAGGGGATGTTACAGTCTGGTTGCTGGAGAATTTACTGTAGTCTGTGTCACTGCAATCAGCTGAGTACATCAGCTGATATGAGATATTTGGCTTCATCCTGAAGAGATGGTGAGCTGTCAAATAATGAAGATAAAGTGAGGGGATTATGCCATCCCTGCTATTATGTTCCATGTCTGTGCCCCATTATGTTTTCCCTTCACTACTGCATATATCTTGTTGTGCTGCAGTTCATGGAGTAGGTTTCTGAGAGCTTGAGCTGCTGCTTGTGTGGCTCACTGCTTGGTCAGACTGGATTCTCTGTTCTGTGAGGCAGAACTGTAGCCTTGAGGCAGGACTGTATATTCTTGAGGCTTGCCTGGAACCTTGAAGGAAAAGGAAAACACACTGCTAGAAAAACATGAGGGTAAAAGAAAGTGGGCCTGGGTGTGCCCAGGTGTCATGATTCTAGTGGAGTCCATAGAAGTTGGCAGCTGTCTCTCCTGAAATTTTTTTGTTGGACTGAGTTTCTTCAGTAATGACCTTTTGTTATTATGTGAAGTGGAATGCCTGGAGAGGGGAATCTCTGGGGCCAGGCCTCCCTCTTAAGACAGGGATTTTTTTTATTTCCTAAGAGGAAGAGGCAGACACATCTGTTCTGGATGAAAGGCAGGCTGGAGATCATGGTGCAAGCAGCAGTGTTTAACTTGCTTTCATCTCGCGTCCCTGGCTGTTTCCAAGGCAGGTGTCAGCTCCTTTGCCAGTGGCAAGCAAAAGCATGTCCAGGTTTAGTCTGTCACATGGGTCAGGAGTGTCTTTTGCTCTGGTGGTGGGGTTTGGGCTATGGCAGAGAAGAATGTGCTCAAGAGGAGGACCGTTGACTTCTTCCTTTGCCTGTCCTTGCTGATGCATTTGGGCTGTAGCTGGCCTGTAGGATAAGAGAGTGGCTGGAGCTGGGCCGGTGGCACTGCCAGAGCATGTTTGCCCTTGCAGAGCAAGCTGCGCAGTCAGGGTCTCTAGGTGCAGCAGGGGAAGGCTTTTGTGCTCTGTGTAGTGGCTGCTGAGGCATGGGCAGGGTTGACCTGCAGCTGAGCACACAGAATCTGGCAGCTGCCTTTGCCTCTGGGAAGCCTGGTGTGGTGTGACCCAGTATTCCTGCACAAAGGGGTACCTCCAATCCATAGACTGGAACGGGGAGCTGTTTTTCCCTTGGCTTTCAAGCACTTCAATTTCGGTTGCTTTCAGCTTCTTTAAGCCCCCTCACTTTCTGTGTTTGATGGTTGCCGATGCCTCTGGATCTAAAATTAGCATCTCCTTGCTCTTGCAAATAGGCTCTGGGAGCTGTTTGGGTGGCTCTGCATCACTTAGCTTGAACACTGGCACATTGTGTGAGATGTAAACCTGTGCTGGTCCATCTCCTACAGCCTTTCAGAGGCTGCAGCTCATTCCCTCAGTACCAGAGCCACCGAAGCCACTGCTGTAAAGCTGAGTGCATGTGTGCAACTGGCCTGTCAGCAAGGAGCAGACGTGGGTGAGTGGCTGAGGGAGCATGAATGAGTGATTGAGCAGAGGGACAAGTAACAAAAGCTGTGGGTGGAAAGAGAAGGCTTGAAATTGGCTCACCCACCAAGTTAATATGTTCTTTACAATGCTGTATACAAGTGAGAAGAAGGTGGAGGGGCCTTTACTCCCCCAGCTGTTTGAGTTCAATGTGGTTTTGTCTTGGGCACATTTTTGTTTCTACACTCTCTTTAGAAACAGGGAAAATGCTCTCTGGCTGCTGCTGTTCTTAAAAGTGTGCTCGAATTCCTGGATAAAAAGCTGCAGATCCTGTGGTGAGCATGGGGAACCTTGCTTCACTTAATGTTCTGTGGAAAGCTGCTAGATAAGGAGAGCTTGGCTGTGTGAGGCTGAGCAAACAACTGACTCTGGGATTTCCTGATGTCCTAAACCTCAAAGTCCTCAGCAAACAGATTAGGTCAGTGAAGCAAAACAGACATGTGAAAAACTTTGATCTGTTCAATTTGATGCTGTGACCTGTTCATGGTGGGGGAAAAACCCCAAGAACATTTCCCACCACCGAACTGGTTTCTGTCTGGGCTGTGTTATGGTTTGGGTGTAGCTGACTTGCAGAAATATAAGGGAATATAAAAAAGAGCTCTGTCTCTGTGTGGCTGCATAAGGTTCTCTGGCATGCTAAGGGGGAAAGCCTGTCCTCTGTGGCTTTCTGAGCAGGCATTCAAGCAGGAATACAAAGTATGTGGGTGGGATATTGGCTTCCTTCCTCAAGGCATGTACCAAGCTGAAGTGGGAGGGAATGGAAGGAGGAGGAGGAGGTGCATGCTGGGCTGAGCTGTGCATACAGATGCAGTAAGTGTTTGAGCAAGGTAGAGCAGGAGAGAAACAAACACCATTGTGTGGCCTCCTTTGAACTGGGAGACTTCTATGCTTTCCTGCAGTGCATCACTTGCTGTAGCCTTATCTAATCTCATTAGCTTTGATTTTCATTTATGCTAATTCGGTGTCCTGAGGAAAAGGGTGCAGTATCTCAAATGCCTTTTGTCAACTGCCAGTAAAAAAAGGTATCTCGAGGTTTGCTTTGTAACCTTCGAGGTCTTAACCTGCAGTGAACTAAAATAGTTTCCTCCCATTGGCAAAGCAGTTCCTTTTCACCCTGTTGTTAGTGCCACAGAATATGGATGCATTCCTGCATCTTTAATTCAATCCATGTGCCTCACCAGGATCCCATTTTGTTCTGAGGTTTTCCTGAAAGGCTGCTTAAATTAGCTTGGAGAAGTAGAGCTTCCTATGACTACACAAAATTTGGTTGAACTTTGACTTCAGTTGGACAGTGACCAGATAGGCTATGCAGGTCACATTTTTGCTTTTTCTTTAGTAGTGCCATAAACGCTGTAAATGATGAACTTTTTACAGTCTTGGCTGTTATTCTGGGTTATTTGGTAAAGCCAAGCACCTTGCCCTCGAAGCTGAATTAGACAGTGAAATGTGGATGTGAACCTTGTCAAATTAAGACTCCCTGGGTAATAGTGACCACCAAGCCTGGGTAACTGACTAACAATGTTGTGGTTGTGGACCTCATAGTCATATTTCACCTCTGAAGTAGTGGCTGATCTGTGCTGCAAACAGGGAGCTGTGCTTTTCTCACATTTCAACATCAGGTACTTGTCACTGTCTTTTAGTCATCATTCAGTTAACCCTGGTCTTAAGTGAGACTGACAACAGCTCAGTCACTGCTCTGGGTGGCTTGGAAATAGAAGACTTTGAGGGGGGTATTTAATAGCCAATTCCCATGCTGGAGTTAAGCCATCATGTCTCTCATGGGAGGAGGATGGGAGCCTGCTTTGGATCCAGAAACCCATTTCCTTACGGTGGTTTATAAAAGAATACTACACCTGCTGCGTAGTATACAGACAGAATGGTTTGCACTGCCAGCAGTGGTTTGCAGAAGTGTTGCTGTTGCAGAAGAGCTTATGCTTGGGTGGGGTAGGGATGGCAGGAGCAGAAGGGTAGCTTTCCCTAAGGCTATTTTGAGAACTCAACCCATGCTGGAGAGAGCCCATTTTGTTGAAGTTGTGATCTTTGCTTAATTCTGCAAACAGTGAATGTTTCTACTCTGAAATGCTTCCCGTGTGCAATTTTGTTTATTTTGTGTAGGTTTGCGAGGCATTAGACACAAATCTGACACCCAGGATGTAAAACTGGCAAAAGAAATAGGAACTATATCCAGATCAATACTCAGAAATAGAACATGAGGTGCTGTTAATAAGACTTGTGCAAAACACCCCAAAACCCACTGAGGTAATGCTTACTGTGTGATGGCAAAGCAAATCCAGTGTTCGTGCTCACTCATAGAATCACAGAATACATCTGGCTGGAAGAGACATCAAAGCTCATCCAGTCCAGCCCTCGACTCAGTACTGATGGGTTGACACTAAACCATGTCCCTAAGCCCTGGGTCCACATGCTGCTTGAACACCCCCAGGGACAGTGACTCCAGCATTGCCCTGGGCAGGCCATTCCAATGTCTGATAACCCTTTCAGTGAAGAAATCTCTTGTAGCATCCAGCCTGAACCTCCCCTGGAGCAGCCTGAAACCATTTCCTCTAGTCCTGTTGCTTGTCATCAAGAAGAAGAGTTTGGCCTCCTCCTTGCTCCAACCTCCCTTCTCAAGGAAGTACTAGCAAAAGGTATCCAGAAAAGAAAAGATCCTGCCTAAGGAGCTTTATAATCTATCTTCCCTCCAGGACTCCTTTTTACAGCATGTTCACAACTCGTAAACTTCTGTTTTAGGTGAGCAGGAGAAAATAATAATGTAACAATGCTGAAATGGCAATGAAATAAGCAAAGTGGAGCGATGTTGCTGCCTCTTCCTTTGCCATCATTCTGCTGTTAGCCCAGGTGTCTAATGCTGAGAGAGACAAATAGTTCAGCCATTTTTACCACAGCAGGTGGATGGTTGATGTGATTTTTAGCCTTGCCTTATGCTAAGGCAAGTCAGGTATGGTGTAAAGGCAACTTAAGCTCATTAGGTGGATCAAGGAGAGAAGGATCCTCTACAGAACTGAGGTAGAAGCTGCTTACCTGTTCTGGTCCCATCATTTCTTGGTCAGTCTTGCTTAGCAGAGCACTCACAGTACTCTTGGCCCTGATACATTGAGTGAGATTGAAATTATGGCAGAGGAAGGCTGTGGAAGCTGTGACAGATGAAATATGCACTGCAGTTTGGGGATTTCCCTGGAGTACTTGTGTGCCATTTCTGTATTAATATCACTCCAAACATTTTTAGTGTGTTAGGTCTGTGGGGAAAAAAATGGTTTTAATGATGCTCATATTAATCAAGAGGCTTGGTTGGCTTCAAATGGATCTAATTGATCAGTAGAGATGGCATCAGGAACCTCATTTATTGCATCTTGTGGTTACAGATTGACTGAAACCACCCTAGAATAGACTAATGTATTGTCTGTGATGGAGCTTTTGAAGACATACTTAAATGAAGGCTTCCCTCTCACACTAATGGTTCTCTTTACCCCATGCCTAATCCTTTCCCATTCTCCTTCCTCAGAGGAGTATGTGTCTTATGCTGCCTTTCTGCTGGGAACCCAAAGCTGTGACCTGGAAGAATGAGAGCTGATGCAGGCTCTTTTGCAGCTGGGCAGCTGCTGGTATTTGCTTGTCTGGTTAACAGCAGGTGAAGCGCTGTTAGGCTGAGCTGCAGCTTGCATTCATGGCATGACCACTGGTACTTGCATGGCTCTCGAATTCCTGATTTTTTTTGTTTCTCTTTTCTTTCTTTCCTGCTTGGGTGCCCTGCCATCTCTATTGCACTGTTGTTGGACTGGTCTGTGATACAGGGGAATACAAAGGACTCAGAACACTTGAACAGGCTCCCCAGGGAGGTGGAAGATGTTTAAAAACTCCTAGAAGTGATGCTGAGAGACACTGTTTAGCTCCAGGCTTGGTTGAGTTAGATAACTGTTTGACTCAATTATCTTAAAAACCAAAATGATTCAATGCTTCTGTGACACCCTGAAGCATCCCTCTATGTGCAAGGTGACTCTGACACAAAGATGCTGTGTGCTGTGTGCCCAGCTTCCAGGTGTTCACTTCTAGCAGTGGCACTCACAAGATCATTTGGGTACCTGCATCCGCTGGGTGTCTACCATGCAGGAGGTTCACTCCAACTCTAATCTGAGAGGGGTGGTTAATTGCAGTGATGCTGTTTGATCTGCTGCAGCCTTATGGTCCCAGATGCTTCTTCTCTGAGTATGTTTGAAGTCTAAGATGTGCAGTGGGGCCTGTACACTATGCAGGTGGGTTCTCCTCTCCCCACTGAGGCATATGGGTGTGTGAGTAAACAGCAGCTCTATGTGCCAGCCCAGGGTGTGCAGGTTGAACTGGGTCTTGTAACTTCAAAGATAACAACTGAGTTTACCAATTCTGCTTTGTGGTCTACGTTTAAGAAGGGAAAGGAAAACTTCAAAGATGTTTGGTGGTGGTAGTTTGGTGTTTGTTGTTTTTCTTTTTTTTTTTTCTTTATCCAGAAATATTTTTGTATGAAGGACTCCTGAGAGCAGCACTTAATCTGGCAGACCAAGGTATTCCAAGAGTCAGAAAGTTGAGTTAAAAAGTCTCTGCTAGAACAAGTCCTTTAGATAGTTGTTATTCTTGGGAGTCTTGCCTTGAAACATACTGGATCCAAGCTTGCTTGTGGAAGAGCTGCTGTAATCCCACCAGGCTTCATTGGCTAATGCCTGGGCTGGAATGTTCTGGCCTGTCTTCTGCCCAGAGTGAAACCACAGGTTGAGAATGAGACATCTTAGCATTACAATCAGTGAACTTGAACACTGGCTGATTAAAAATACTGCTCTTTGCACATGGGTTTAGTTTTGTTTGTTTGTGTGTGTGTTGGCTTCTGCCCTTCCTTCCCCAGGCTAGATGCATTATCTGTGCAAAGCAACAGTATATTTTTCATGCTGGTAGAGGTTCCACACATAGTTTTAGTTTCATTTTCAGAGAACAAACACATCTTAGCTGTCCCCTACGAACAGGTATCTTATGTCACTTGCATCTGCAAACAATTGCAGCCAGTACCTGTCTCTTTCACTTTTAAAGTGCACTGTGTGCCTTACCAGCCAGGGACCAGGCATTTTGAGTAGGCTCCATGTATTCTTCACTCCTGCTGAAGTCTTGCACATACAGGGTCTTTCCAGAGGAGAACTGAGACCTAAGTACTTTATTACTGGGTTTTCTCTTCTGTCAGAATATGCCTGCCTATCCAGGCCTGTGGAGTAACTGGCAACAGTGTTGTTTAGGACCATTGCATTAGTACTAGGACTGTGGCATAAGCTGACTGGCTTTTCCTAGGATGATTTTTCTGTCTCCTCCCTGCTCTTGATGCAGATCTGCCCTTCCACCTCTCTAGCTGATGCCTTGTCTTGGGACCCATTTTCTGCAATGATTCACTTCAGAGTTGCATCTCAGTAGTGCTTGTTTGTCAGGATGAATGTCGTGGCTGAGCAGCCAGTCTGCACCGTCCTGCCTTGCCCTTGTTATTAACACCCCCTCAAGGAGTGTCTTCCTGTTCTCATCTCAGAAGAGGTTTCTTACAAAGAAATATCTCTTCAGCATCACCTATGTACCTTCAAGGACTGCAGCTTCTTTAATAAAATGAAGGCAGGACTTCAGCTTTGCTTTCATTCCACTGCATATTGCACTACTGTAGAAATGTTAGTGTTTGTCATAGAGTGAACATCCAGCAAGGCCACATCACACACTCATGGATGAGCTCAGCCAAACGTGGACCATCTTCGAGCACTGATGATCCAGTGAAAGCTCTCCTGTCGCGAGGCTCCGCCTGGCAGCTCAGACAGGCCCTTCATGGCATCCTGAGATGAGTATTGGCTTGCTGGTAACTACAGTCACTGAGTCTTTCTGTGTTGTCGTCTTTGTCTTGGATGTCACCATGTTTAAAACATGACTTCTGAATGGATTAGTGGTCGACGTTTAATAGAACACCTGCTGGCAGCAGGAAGGGTAGAGCGGTGTCACTTTGCTGCCCGGGCAGTTAGTGACTGTTATCTTACAATGATGATAACATTTTAGAGCATCTACAACAGGGATCTTGTGTCAACAAGGCTTTCAGGCTTTCGTGATTTACTTAATCATTGGGTCAGCAAACCTTGAGGACTTTGTGTTAGAATGCTAGCTTACAAACATGTCTCGAGCTGAGTGGCACACCTTGAGGAGGTCCATGGAAACCCTGCAGCAGAAGCCAGAGCGTCAAAGCATCAGAGGGGTGGGGAGCAAATGCTTTTATCTTTATAGAAGCATAACAATTTTACTTGCAGCTTGCACATCATAAACTACACTGAGATTAAGAACTTCCCTTTGGAGGGCAGGTTGGGATGAAAAAGCATCCATCCCTTTATTTCTTCTCTGGGGCCTTGGCTGGGTGCCTGAGAGGACAGGGGAGTGGGTGGAAATTCTCTGTGTGTGTATGAAAACCAGACGAAGAGAAGCCCTGTTCTCAACTCATAGCTTAGTCACTGTGGGATTTCATACCACAGCTATCATGTTGGGTTACATACAATTTGTTGCAGATTTTGTGTGCTGACAGCAACTGATCTGAGCTACAGGACACATGAGATGCTGAAAAGGGCTTTGTGGGGTGAGGGGTTTTGGTTCTGCATTAAAATACCAGTAGTCAGAGGAGGTATTAAATTAATTGTGTCAAATCCACCCTCAGCTGAAGATCAGAGTGATAAAAGCAATCAAATCTGTAGCATGGCAAAAGCATTTTTTTCAGTAAAGTGACATTGCATGGAGTTCTTACATCTTTTTGAAACTGCTCTGCACTCTGTAGCTTTACTTCTCTGTGTGCACAGAGTGAGTTGTCTCAGCTGCAGGACCTGAAAATACTACTGCTCTTTGTGCAATAAGGCTCAAGGCTGAATTTGTTCCAATGGTAGCTTTAGCGAGTTTAAATATTTACTGTTGTTATACTTCTGTTGTGCAACAGTGAGACGTGCATTTGCTGCCTGAAAGAATGTCACAGCCTTTAGAAGTTGTGGAGAGATTGAAATGGGGGGCGGGGGGCGGGGAGGAAAGCACACACGGGTTGGGCAGGCTGACCTGAAATCTGTCAGTGTCTTCAGTGGCTAAAGCTTGCTTTTGGAAATGCTCTAAGCAAATGCTTCACTGGTGAAGGACATGAAAAGTTGACCCTGCCTAGCCTCTCCTCCCATTCATGCTCAGGGATTACTGAAGCTTTTTGCCTTTTAAATCTCATTAATATTGCTGGGGCTTTAATTTGGTCTTTAAAACTTCTAAAATCCTCTTTGCCGTTTTGTTACTCTGCTTCTTTGGTGTTTTAACTAACTTTTAGCAAAAGGAGATTCCCTGGTTGCATTTCCAGCTGGCACTGCTGCCAAGACCTGTTGCACTCTCACTGTCCTTGGTATGCTCAGCAGTGTGAGCGAAGCAGCAAAAGCACAGCACAAGAGCTGCTTTGTTGTGGGTAATCCCAAAGCACCCTGAGCTAGAAGTTGAGAATTATGGCAGTGTGTTACAGAGGCAGAACCTGATGGCAGAGAGCCAGGGCATGCTTCTGTACTACAGCCTGGCTGCTAGTTTGTGTGCGTGACACGGCGCTGTTGCACTCTCTTCTTGCTAGAAAAGCCACAGCCTTTCCTCAGTGTAACTTGCTGTGCTATGTTTTTGTAAAGGTTCTTACCATTCACACCTCATTGCTACATTTCCCAGGTGCCCCATCACAGGGGTGAAGGAGCCCCTTGGCCACTGCCTCTGCCCTGGTGGCACAGAGAACACCTGGATCCTGTCTAGGAGGACTGACACCCCTGCTCAAGAAAGGTCCCTTCACCTCTGCTGCAGAAACAAGCACCAAACTTCACGTGGGTACCTGCTGCCTTTTCTGCAGAAAATTCTCCTGATGAATAATTAATTTTTCCATCTGTATGTCAGCTCCTCAGCACTGCTTGTCAGGGGATGTATTGACCGGCTGAGTTCAAAATGTAAACCTTGGGGTTTTTAGGTCAGGGAGGGGAACCTCTTAAGAGAAAACAGCAGCTTATGCACATTTAGATTTCCACATATCTCTTCCCACTCCATTTCCCTGTGGCCAGTTAAGTGTTAAAACATCACAGCTCTTCTCTTGTCAAGCCTGGCAATCTCATGTCCCTCAGTTCATGGACATTGACTTCATTTCCAAACCCGTGAGGTGTTCTAGAGTTCACTGCTTTTGCTGTGGTTCCCATAGCTCAGGAGAAGAAACCTTTGTATGGCAACACTATGCTATGCTACCACATTCAAACAGCAATCACTGAATATTTATGATTTCATAGCAGCATTTGTTGGGAATGTTCCTATCAGAAGTGGGTGTTTCCCCTAGAGAACAGATAATTTCCTAAAGATGTTTAATCAACCCATTTAAGATAGACTTTTGTTAGCCTAAAGCTGAGTGTAGGACTGAAACTCACAAGATTCTGCCATTATTTTAAAATCCCAATGTTGTCTTTCTTGCTTATTTTTCTTTGCAACAATTCTGGGCACAGTATTTTATTGAAATTGGGAGATGGTACAACCTTCCAATCTTCTCTTCCAAAGGTGAGTGCCACATGAACATGCAGGTAAGGAGCATGGTTCATTTCCACTGAGTTTCTGACTGTAAGTGGTTCTCACTTCACTTAAACTTCAGTTTTAGAGAAGTGACTTTTTAGGGTGTCAGATAGTGATAGTACTAGGGGCAATGGAGCAAAAGTAGAAGTGAGGAGATTCAGATTGGATGTTAGGATGAAGCTTTTCACCATGAGGGTGGTGAGACACAGATTGCCCAGGGAGGTGGTGGAAGGTCCCTCCCTNGAGCCCCAACTCTTGTAGCCTGTCCTCATAGGAGAGCTGCTCCAGCCCTCTGATCATCTTTGTGGCTCTCCTCTGGACCCGCTCCAACAGCTCTTACTGGCAGAGCAGAGATTCAGCAGTGCTGAGGGCGTGACGGGAAGCTGGCTAAAGCTTTTCAGGTTCCTAAAAGAAGTTAGTACAGGTTAAGATCTCTGTGGCAGCAGTTTCAGCTAGCAGCTCGTTTACTTGCTTTTTAAGAACAGTTGTGCAAAGCTCAAAGAACCAGAGTGGGGAAAGCCTGCTCAGTTATCTGGAAATTACAATGTTCTCTTAAACCCTCTGCAGGTTGCACAAGAGATCTTTTTGGGGGTGTTTTTCACATTTTTTTTTTTATTTTTTTTTTGCACATGAACAGGGGGGGTCTTCTGGCATACTCCTGCATCCCCACATGCTCAATTAAATCCCAGAATCTGTCACTCTGCCAGTGCAGATCCTTACACCCATCAACCATATTAATTTCTTCACCTTGATGTGTAAATGCAGTAGAGATTCTCTTGGTTTTGGTGTGGGTACCACTTACCTCAGAACTTAATAAATGAAACACACTGTCCTTGTAAACCAAAATCGTGTAATGGTTTTAATGCATTAGCAGGTAATTGGTAGTTTGACTTCAGAAAGTACTTCAAGTAGTGGTGGAGTACAATTATTATCCTTAGGAAAGACAAATTTATATAGGAGGTTTACACAGAAATGTCTTAAGTAGTAAAAAGTAAATTTAATGTATTACAGCTTTACAATCCTCATAACTTTCATGTCTTCCTCTTTTGTTCATTCAAACAACTATCAAGCATTATGGAAAAATTGAAATGACAAAAGAGAGATAAATTGTTATACCTTGGCTGCTTTTGTTAATTAATTTTTCTTTATGAAAATCCTCAGCTGTCATCTTGAGAAAACAATGGCAAATAAAAAAAGAAGTGAAATTCAGTGCTGAGTTTATAAGGAATCTTATTAATTTGCTTTAGTGACACTGGACTTCTAGAGCTGGCCCAGGAGGGAGATTCCAGGACCCCAAAGTGCAATGATGACCACACAATGCTGGAGAGATGCGGTCTGGAGACATGAGGAGAGCCAAGCAGAGGAAGCTGATGTGCATCTGGCAGAAGAATTGCACTGTAAGAAATAATGGGAAATGCCTGCTACTGTATAGACAGCTTATGTTTGTTTAGAATAAGATCAAACATTGCATTTGTGGAAATGAGTAGGAGAGAATCAAAACCAGTCTGCTCCTTCAGATTCCCCAGCTGGATCTCAGCTCCCTTGTTCTCCTTCCTGCTCACACAAGGGAACTGTGATGATCTATGGGGTAGACATCAGCAAGGCAGTTAGGAACTTCACACTGGAGTTGGAGCTCAGCTGTTGGGAGAGTCAGAATATTAGTAATAGAAACATAGTTTTGGAATGTTTTTATCATTTAGTCATTTAAAAAATAGGGCTTTGTCTTTAGAGATATTGTGTTTAGACTGTGGATTCTTTTTCACTTACAAGAAAGCTCCTGTCCTCCTGAGTGGTACAGACAGTGTGGATGGGCACACCACTGAATGTATTTGGTCACTTTTAGAAGTAGTACTGGAGTTTAAAAACACCCAGCTTCGCTGTGTTGGGTTCCTGCCAAAAGTGTACACTGCAGATCATGCATCTAGTTAGCTTCACAGAGGATCTTAGCATTGCACCTTCAAGGCATGTTTCCCAGCATGTGGCAGTAAATGATCATTTCCTTCCCCACTCTTACTAATAGAAGATCATATTAGTTTTCCTGAAGGTGTTGTAAAAGAGAGGGACAAACCCAACACCCCAGATCACCAAGCTCTTTTTAAAATCTTGCCAAGGCCATTCTGCTGTGGCACACCTGTGCCACATCGATTCAGAGAATGGTGGGGGCTGGAAGGGACCTTAAAGATCATCTAGTTCCAACCCTCCTGCCATGGGCAGGGACACCTTCCATTAGACCAGGTTTCTCAAGGTCTCATCCAAACTGGCCTTCAACTCCTCCAGGAAGGGGGCATCCACAACTTCTCTGGGCAACCTGTTCCAGTGTCTCACCATCCTGACTGTAAACAATTTCTTCCTAATCTCTAGTCTAAACCTGCACTTCTCGAGACGGATGTATAGAACGGTTTGTGTCTCCACATGAGTGCTTTGCTTTCCAAACGCTGCTATATATAGTGCTGTGTATTGCAAAGGCCTCACAAACCTGGAGATGGAAAACAGCAAGAAAGCTGTGGAGAGGCCATGCTTTGCAGAGGAGGAAAGCCCTGGAGTTTGGTGTGGGTAATTCATAAACAGAATTGAATGAGGTGGATAAATTTGCAGGTTCTCCCACATCTAATACACCTCCTCTCTTCCACATAATTTTCTAACAGTGAGAGAGATCACCTATTCTGATCTCAGAGGTAATCTCCCCCTGCCCTTGCATGATTCATCTCGCTTCAAGCAATCTGCAATCCATCAGCACCTCTGTTGGTGCTGGAGCTTTTAGCATTCAGAGCTCTTTTACCCATTAGTGTGGGTGACTTCTCAGCTCCACTCAAGGAAATAGCTCTGTTAGGAGTTAAGCAGCCTCTTGAAGGAGGAATTCTAAGTTTTCGTCTTCAAATCATGCCACAAAACTATTTCTTGGGTCTTAGGAGAACTCTGGGGGAGAGGGGGGACCTGAATGAGTGATTGAGAGAACAAGCAGCAACAAAAGAGGTACCTCCTGTTCTGTGGTGTGGGGATTGTAAGCAGGGCAGCTGGCTCCAGAAATGAGGCACGGAAACAGATCTCACAAGCAACTGCTCTCTCCTTTACATGAGTGGAGGGTGGCAGAAAAGGCCTCACTGAAGATTATCCATTTTCAGTGCCACAAGAGCAATGCTACACCAGCATAATACATCATTCCTCCCACTTGGGAAAGATGGAGAGGCAGAGTAACTCAGGCTTTGGAATTACATTTGTCTTCAGGAATAAGTCATATCACTTTGTTACTGTGAACAACTATTTAATCCCTTTTACAATGCATAATTACAAACACTACTTGCAGCTAAAATGGCAAACTTTCATTTTGAAATTTTCAGGTCTAAACTCAAGGAAAGGAAACCAAGGGAAATCCAGCTCTGACTTTTGAATCTGGCACAATCTACCCTTGCAGAGATCAGTGAACTGAAGAAGATGAGTACCTGAGAGAAGAACCAAGAGTTGGAGAATTTGTGAAATATCTCAAGGGAATCTGAGTTCAGTTCCTGGTAAATTTATTCTCAACACAGATTAAACTGAACTGATTAAAAACTTCACAAAAAACAACCACCCACCATGGAAGGAACATAGGTAGTCAATAGTACTTAAAACCTCCAGCCATAAAAGATCTCATTAGATGCCAAAAAGCAAGACACAACCATTAATACAAACATGAGACAACTCTGCAGTGGAGACCTGTAAGCTTTCCAGCACTGCAGTGACCATTGGTCTCCTGGTTGAGCAGCATTTCTGGACACATCCTTGCACCCCTCTGTTGCTAGTCACTCTGTGTGCAGTCAGTATGTAAGCCTGCACAACTCAGTCACAGTAACCAATGGGAGCGTTCTTCCTCTGGACCCACAAGTCAGCTGAGTGTCTAACTGCATGCAGATCTGCCCTGCAGCAGCAATAACAGAATCAGAGGATCAAAAAAAAAAGTTCAGGTACAGAGCAGACTGTGGGATAGCTGTGGTTTGTCTTGTGAAATCAGACCTCTGAGAGGCACTTCCATTCTACTGTCACACAAGTGCATTCTGATGGACAGCACTTCCACAAGCGTTACTTTCCATGACAGATAATGTCTGTGTGTGTGTGTGTGTTCATATAGATTCTCTTACCTCTGCTAATTAGGCATCTGTTCCTTCTCTGTTGGGTTCCTAGTTGGAGACTAAAAAGAAGTAAATGCAATTAATAAATAGTTGTGTACATCAGTGCTAAATTAGGTCAGTGCAGAAGGGCCTTCAAGGGTGAGTAATTCACAAAATGCATACCTAGGTGGGGTCACTTTTTACGTGGTTTGCTAGAAATGTGAATACAACACAAGTCCCTGGGAGCAGGGGAGCAGGACACATCCACAAAGAGAATGGCAGGAGGTGGACTGTGCAGAAATCTTACTTCTAACAACGCAGCTGGTCTGTATTGGTGACAGTGAGGAGAGGCTGAGTGGTACAGAGACTTATTTCTCTTTGTGAACTCCTCAGCCATCAGTTTGGCTCTGGGATTGCCTCACAAAGCCCTGATGTGGTGACAGCTGGGTAAGAAACTGATTTTTTTGTTATTTTCTTGATTTTAAATTCATACATCATGCCAGGCTACAATACTTAGGAAAGTGAAAACCAGGCTATAAATGTAGCTTCATAAGTCCAATGGGGACACTACTGTAAACTACCACCAAATGACTGTTTTTAAGACTAGAAGTCCTGACTGAAATGTATACTGTTGGAAGTAGTAAGGAGATAGTCTTCTCTATGTCTTCCTCCCTCTGCACACATACTAAGGCTACCGTGTGCTTTATTTCAATTTTGCTAAGTGGGTTGAGTAAAGGAGTTTGTGTTCTCATGGATCCTAATGTCAATACTGGAGTTCGTTCATCTTCCTATTAACCCATTTCCATTGTCTCTTGTAGGTCTATGTGCTCAAAATCAAGTGCTGGTGTTTTACTTTTCAGGGAACTCAGATGCTACTTGCACTCTGGAGTGGCATCAACTGATGAATAAGCAATTGGTGGGCAGCTTGGACTGAAAACAAGGTGCTGATGAAGGCTGAGGAAGGAAGCCAGACATTGATTACATTTGCTTTCCCAAATAACCTGCCAGTTTGTGAAAGGTGCTGAGGAAGAGATTTGGTCTTTGGCAGCTGGCTGTGCAGACAACATTAAACCAGACCTGCTATACTGTCAGAGGCATTGAAATCGGGATTTGGAAGGTGGTATGGAGGATGCTGTTGTAGCAGTGGATGACCTGGCTGTTTACAGTGCCTTACAGGAGCAAGTCAGTATAAGAGAGTCTCTAGCAGCTGATAGTAAAGTTGTCCTCCTTGGAGATGAATGCCTCCTTACTTATTTTAACAGCTGAGAAATAAATGGTTTCGGTCGAGTTGCCTGTGGGAAAAGCTTTCCACAGCATGCCTCCTATCTTGCCAAGGGTCCCAAAGTGGAACAGATGCAAAGACTGAACTGCTTGTTTGCCCCACAGGTATATTTGTCACTGGAAGACCACTAACCATGATGAGGTATGTCTCCCAAGCCTTAACCTTAATTTAAAACTATTATGTAAGCTGCTGTCATTGAAATAATCATCATCATAATCCATTAATATAATTGAAATAATCATTTTAATAATTGACTAATTAATGAATAATTGAAATAATAATAATCATACAAATCATACATTAACATTTGCTTAATGCTTTATAGGTCTTCTGAAGTCCATCTGAGTTACTTTTTGTCTTCTCTGGCCTCTATCTTGCTGGGTAGACAACAATGAAGCAGTGACACTACTCACTGCTACTACTCCACCACTCAGTTCCTGCTACCATGGCAAGAGTAGAAACAGAGTATCAGTCATTCCCTGTTTTGAAGAGGCTGTATCCGTAAAGACTAAGTTCAAGGGCCTACAGAGCTTAGCTATGAGGGAATAACTGCAAGCAATTCAAACCATCTAATGTAGTTTCTGCACTCTTGCACTTACATTTAGCTGCTGGATGACTAAGTCTGTGGGATGTGGCACATAAGCTGCTGTAAGGCAAATGCATTAGAAGGCAGATTCTGAAATGTCAGTTTCAGGAACGGCCAAATGAGATTTACACAGGTAATTCACATGTCCAAAGGTGGAGATAGGTATCATATAGATTATGCAGCACACATCTACCTCACTGCTGGGTGCATTGTGGCTCTGTCCCAATTTGGTAATGTCTCCCTGAGGACACCTGTGACTAAGGACTTCAAATGCCAAGACATACTTCATGAATTGAATTGTTTCAGTTCTGTCATTCTCTCTCTCTGTCTTCCTTGTCTTCTGCTCTAGTGCTCCACGGTTGGCAAGGTGGCTCTCCAAAATGTAGCTTGAATATTCTGTAGCCAACAGGCTACTTTTACATCAATATTTCAGTGGTGGCGAGAAAGGGGCCCAGGAAAACCTCAACTAGCTTAAAAAATTCAGGACCACTCAGATTTCAAAATGGAGCCTTTTGTCCCCAAATTTCCACGAAATTATATTAAAGATACTTTTTTGTTGGCTTGGAAAAAAGATATTTTCAGTGTTGATGAGCAAGACTATATGCTTATTGCAAAGCAATGAGATAAACCATTGTCTGTGCCTGTACTTTCTGCAAATGAACATTCCATGTGCTCAGTCCTTTAGTTGTTCTTAAAATAGTTTTTTTATATATTTCACTTCAAGAGTGACAGAAATTTTTGCCTTGCAGGTTTTTCTTTCAGTTCTATATTAAACTGTTGCAAAATGAGATGTGACCTTTCAGATAGCATCAAGTGTTATAATGGAAGACTGAACCTAGTGCCACTCATTAATAACATTCATTACAGTAGAAGCAAGATCAAACTTATCAAGAAACTAAAAATTACATTCCACACTAATTTATAGGAGATATTTTCTTTTCTCATTAAAATAAAATCATATTCCTTTTCTAATAGGCTTCTGATGTGATCTCTCTAAATCTTCACTCAAGTCTTGCAAAATTGCCTGTGAAAATTACTATCCAAATCCTGATTTCAAACATGGAGGCTAGAGATGGAGGCCCATGTTTTCAAAGGTGCAGATGTGCAGATGAAGAGTCCCTATGCAAATGTCAAAACTAGGACTGACATCTGAGAACTGCTACCTTCCCTCCATACCTACCGCTCTGTTAAATGGCATGTGGAACAGGAAGTCCCGGAAAGGAATGCTCTCTGGTCTGCTTTCCTTAGGAGCTGCAACAGAGAAAGGAGGGCAGCTGTTACTTTTGTTTCAGGCAGTTTATTTATGTCTGGACTTAGCTGCTGGTCTTCTGAGATGCATATTTCCTCTCGCTACCAGTGTGCCTCCAGCTGGAGCAGGAGTTTCACCTTTTAGAAATTCCTGTTTCCAAGAATTTAAATCTCTGATAATGAAGGGCACTGCTGGGCAAACAGGGGCATCCATCATGACTCTGCCCATTGTAGTTCTGCACTGCTCAGCTGCTGCTTTCTGTGCATCACAGCATATCAGGCAGTGGAAGGGAGGGCAGAGAGGTTAAGATCAGAAGGGAACACAGCCATTGGTATCCAAGTTCCCAGGCACTCTCACAACATTTACAGTTCTGCTGTTGACAAAACATTGCTGCTGCTGTCATTCAGTAACAGAACTCTGGAGAGAGTTCACAGGCAGGACTGCTGTGGCCTCCCAAGAAAACCCTATAGACAAATACTTCCCAAGAATCACCCTCAGATCGTCCTGAGCTGTCACTTGTCTACAGAAAACAGAGGGCAGGAACAAATGCTTGGTCCCCTGCTCAGTGCTGCACCCCTGCCAACGAGGCAGGATATGTCATCTGAAATAGAAATGGTTGAGACTGCAGCTCTGCAAGATTTTTCCTCCATTGCCATATCTCAAAAGACCACATAAACAACTGTCTAAGAAAATGATGAAAGCAGTACTCTAAATTGATTCAGCCAGGCTCTGAGCAGCCTGATCTAGTTAAAGACATCCCTGCTCACTGCAGGGGCACTGGACTGGATGACCTTTAAAAGTCCATCCCAACCAAAAGCATTCCAGGAATTTATAATTCTATGATTGTTTTTCTTTCATTTATTAGCACCTGATGCATTTAGGTGCTAATTTTAAATAATACTATACAAAGAACACATGGCCTGGAGTTCACAGAAATCACAGGCCTGAAGTCAACACCATCTTAACACAACCTTTTCATAACAACAAGAGAAAATATTTTGGAGGAAAGGCAGGTGATTTAACACTGCTGCAGATGGCATTCAATCACAAAGGGGAAAAAAACACATCCTAAGTGACCAGTGGCACAGCTCTTATTAATGACTCAAAATACTAAACTGCTGTAGCATTGGCAAGTTCATTGAGAATTTTTAAGTGCAGCTGATTTACAAATAAAATATGGATATCATCAACTAAGTTGTTCCAAAGAAAAGATCTACCCTAATTGTGATGAAGCAGTAGGAAATGGGCTACAGAAAAGCTGAGCCACAAGCACTTGAGAAATTTGCTGCCCCATTAACTCTCAGTGAGCTCACCTTCAGGATGAAATCTTGACCCTGCTGAAAGCTTGATTACACTAAAATAGCTTAAGTGTGGTCAGGTACAGAAAATGTTCATTACAAATTCAGTGCCTGAGCCAAAAGTCTGCAGTATACTTACAGTTCAAGGCTTTGGTGTTCTGAAAGGCAGAACAAGTGCCACTTACCATTTGGAGTCTCCTTTTCTAGCCTGTTTCCAGTAGAGGTCTCTCTAAGGTGATGCACTCTTTCCTTTAAATGAAAAACAAGCATAAAGCCAGCAGCAGCAATCAGTAATGGAACTTTACTGTAAAACCAAGGAATAAACACAAAAAGCTGGGTTCTTTGGCATTCTGAGCACCAAGCTTCTCTCTCCAGGAAAATAACTACAGAACTGAAAACCATCTGTGACGCGCTCTAAGTAGGTACTTATTGGATCATTTATACCTTTGGGACTTGTGGAGTTTCTTCCAATCAGTAAGTTACACTGACACCAGCATTACATTACAGAGGCTTGGGGGCTATTTGTCACTATGGACAAGTGGTTTTCCCCTCAAAAATCCCAGTGGAGACCAGATGACTGGAGTGAGAGCAAGTACATTCATACATATCTAGAGTGGTTGGGGTTGGAAGGGACCTTGAAGATCATCAAGTTCCAGCACCCCTGGCATTGGCAGGGACACCCTCAAGGCCTCATCCAGATGGGCCTTGATCACTTCCAGGGAGGGGACACCCACAACCTCCCTGGGCACCTCTTGGGGAACTACACTGGTGACTGGCCATGAGCTTGATGTGACCCCACTTACCGTAACTCTGAGGCTAACCTGTCAGCCAATTAATTGTCCACCCATCCTACCATAGACTTGTCTAGTTGTGTGATGGATGTTTGCTCCAGAAGGGCACTGTGAGAGACAGTATCAAAAGTTCTGCTAAAAATCACAAACCAGCAGATTTATTGGCTTCCTTTATCAGACAGATGGTTACCCTTATCATAAAAGGAAATGAAGTTGGTTAAGCAGGACTTCCCCTTCATCATGTTCATACTGGGCTAACAGTGAAAGACTTTCCTATGGCACAGAATCGAAGTCCCATGTGCAATGTGAGGTATAAACACCACTAGAAAGCTTGCCTGAAGCAGTGAAAACAGGCCAAGAAAATACTCCTCAAAGTACAGGCATCTTGTAGTTAACCAAGGAAAAAAGACAACTGAGTGCTGCCATCCTTGCGTGGAGTAAGTATCATGTTCCTCCACAAGTAACTCCTCTGACTCATAGAGCAATATGAGCAATTCCCATTCAGTGTTTGGCTGCAGACTGGGAAGGGAGCATCTGGCTCTGCTGCCCAACAGCCAGTGCTGTGCTGCTGGTGCCCAGTCTGAGAACAAGGCTCCTAACCCATTCTGAGCCCTGGCACTTTTGCTGTTAAGTGTTCTGCTGTGATGCCAGAGCTCACACTATTTCTTCAGTAAGTGAAAACACAAAGAACATTTAATGTCTCCTAGCTGGCAGCATCTGCTAGCTCTCCCACTCTGCAGAGCAGCAGCCTAGCTTTGGCTTTCCTCTGTCTACTAAATACACTTAAAGGACAATAAGAAAATATTTTTGTTAATGCAGGATCTTGTTTGAAATGAGGGGGATAAGCTCTTCCTCCAGCTGTCTTGTTCAAAGTAATTAAAGAACCTCACTGTGCCTTGCTCCTTAGCTACTAGCTTTGATGCAGTTCTTTCAGTGACTCACTGTGTGGCCTTTTTGTAAATCCTGGCTTTGTGCACCTCAATTTACTGCATATACTGACTATAAAGGAGCTGAAGAGCACTGCTGTAATTGTGAGTTTCACTAAGTAGATTCAGCACTTTCAGCCAGGCACAAAGCCGGATGTAAGTCAATACATATTAACAATGTATGCTTGATATAGTTTGTTAGCTGACGCTGTTCGATGCTGCACTCTGTTTGTTCAGCTAGGGAAGGTTTGTGGTTTCATAAAAGATGCATAGACCTAAGCATCACCTCACAGTTCAGAACAAAAGCCTCAAAAGATGAACATATTTAACTCATTTTTTTTCCCCACCAAATGCAACAGCACCTCAAGTTAGGCAAAATAAACTGAAGAAGCCTCTCAAACAATCAAACAACAGGGGAAAATGATACCGAGAAGATTCAGAACCATAAGCAGCAAGTTTCTGGGGAGTTGACAAGCATATAAACCATGACTCCTACTTTTTGAGCTCACACGTAGGAGATGAAATACCAGAGTTTGTTTTGGGAGCCTCGGATCAAGATTCCTGTCAAGAAACATAAATTTCAGACTCATACCTGTTGAGGGGTCTGTAGTCTTTGGGTTTCATTCTGCCACTGTTTAAATCTGTCAAGGGCTTCATCCACAGAAATGGCTCCTCTTTTCACTTGCTCCTGCAAGTGGATGAGTTCTTCCTGTTCAGCAGGCACGCTGTGTTTCACAGTGCTGTCACCTACTGTGTCACTGTGGCCTCTCTGTGCTGCTACAAAATGCAGAGAGGTAAAGGTAGAAAACTATTATTAACCCACTTCACTCCTTTCACTTTAGGATGCAAACACTTTTTTCATCAAAGGCATGGAAGTGATTTTTACCATCTGACATCAATAAAAACACAACATCTTTAGGGTGGCTTCTCTCCTCCATCCTCCTTTCCGGTTTGGGGGTTTGTTTTTCAGTGAGAAAATTGCAACAAAGTGATGAGGATTCTCCTAGTACCTCTTGGCAGCAAAGTAGCATCTCGGAAATCTCCTTCCTTACTATTGCCAACAGTAATATCACTGTTACTAAGTCCTCCTCGGCAGGGCTGTTCTCAATCCACTCATCCTGCAGCCTGTATTGATACCAGGGATTGCCTCCACTCAGGTCCAGGAATCGTAGAATCGTCAGGGTTGGAAGGGACCTCAAGGATCATCCAGTTCCAACGCCCCCCTGCCATGGGCGGGGATGCTTCGCAATAGATCAGGTTGCTCAGAGCCACATCCAGCCTGGCCTTAAAAACTTCCAGGGATGGGGCTTCCACCATCTCCCTAGGCAACCTGTGCCAGTGTCTCAGCACTGTCATGGTGAAGAACTTCTTCCTAAAGTCTAATCTCCCGTCCTGTAGCTTGGATCTATTCCCCCTAGTCCTATCACTACCTGACATCCTAAAAAGTCCCTCACCAGTTTCCCTGTAAGCTCCCTTCAGATACCAGAAAACCACAATAAGGTGTCCTCAGAGCCTTCTCTTTTCCAAACTGAACCCAAACTCTCTCAGTCTGCCCTCACAGGAGAGCAGCTCCAGCCCTCTGATCATCCTCATGGGCCTCCTCTGGACATGTTCCAGCACGCTCAGATCTTTCCTGTAATAGGGGGTCCAGACCTGGGCACAGTACTTCTGGTGAGGTCTCACCAGATTGGTGTAGAGAGAGAGAATCCCCTCCCTCGACCTGCTGGCCACACTTCCATTAATGCAGCCCAGGATACGGTTGGCTTTCTGGCCAGCAAGTGCACACTGGTGGCTCACATTGAGCTTGTACTTGGCCTTGTAGAACCTTGTGAGGTTCACACAGGACCACTCTTCTATTTTAATCACAATGGAGAAAGGAAACCAAAAAGTCTAAAGCAATTCTGACTCCACAAACTTTCCCATAAGACGCTAATCTTCTTTCTTGAATCTGATCTCTTAATGTTCCCATATCATTAAACATATAACTCGTCATGAGGGAAAATCAGTCAAAATTGAGTCACAGCAAATCTTTACTAGTTCTGAAAAGCATTAAGGCAGTTAAATAAATAAATTCCGTACCATGCTTCCTGGCGTGGCAGTAGATCCTGTTGTCACTGGGCACTTGAGTGGCCTTTTGCTGAAACACTACAATAAAATGAAAAATACAAGGAAGTTGGTGAAAAATGGCAATAAACCACACCACACATTCTGAACAAGGGAAGGAGGTTCATGGAAGGAAGCTGGAAAAAATTCCTTGTTCTAGCCTAGGAGTGCTTCTCAGCCCACTTGTCAGTTTAATATTAATTACTGGGAAAACTGTTCTGCTGCACAGAATGTCAGGGTTACTGATAGTACTGATATCAAGGCAAGAAGCTTTAAAGAAAATAAGACAGACTTGGCACATTAACATGTTACTTGTTTAGAAAAAAAGATCTCACAGTTCTTCATGTGGCACAGACACTGCATCTTGTTTCTCATTTTACAGGGAAAGCTAAGGCAGAAAAATAGAATAATACTGGGTGAGAATAATGACACTACTCAAGCAAGAGTACATGTATATTTTTGTCTGCTTTTTTCAAGTTCTAGGAACAGCAAAGCATGATCACTCACTCCACTAGCAGAGCCTCTCAGCCCCATACCTGTACAGCCAGTCTGGCTACACCCTGAAATGCTGCAGTCCAGCTTTTGCTGACTGCATAGGTACAACCCCCAGGTGGTGGGAAGTGCTTGGTGTCTGACTTATCTACTGCCACACAGGCTGTCCTGTAGTCTCAGTTCTGATTTTAGCCAAGGAAACTGATAATCCAGAATAACTCTTTTCCATGAAGTAATCTTTCTGACATCACTGCAATGCAGCAAACACACAGGTGCAATGAAGCAAATGCTTGGGAGCCAAGGCCTGGTACAAGTGGCAGAGCTGGCACACTCTGCTCATCAACCCCCAAGTCCTGGCAACCTGCTCTTGCTGACCAGGGAAACACAGTGATCCTTGCGTTGCTCCTTGTCTGTCTGCCTTGTATGATGCAACCACTTCTCTCAGGGAAACATGTAAAATGGGTGCTGAAGATCCCTGTCTTGCCTCAATGCTAAACATGCTACATGGAGAGGTGAAAAAGGAGCAACTCCTAAGGGTGCATCCTCTACACTGCAGAAGAAAGTCTTCATGCTGCCTCCTGAGTAGACTTCTATGGAAGTGGTGATGAGTGAAAACAGCTCAGGCCTTGATGTTCCTCAAAACGTTCTCAGGCTGAATGGGGAGAGTCAAAAAACACATTGGCACAATCGCCTGAAGTTATGTCCCTAGTTTCAGCCTAAGCCTGAGAGATTTAAACTTTTGGAATACTCTTTGTAATTCTGAAAGAGCCCTGCTCTTTTCAAAGAAGAAATTAACCAGAACACAGAGGCAATGCTGGCAGCCTCAGTTGCCCTGAATAAGGATGAGAAGGGCTACAACACTCAAAGATGTCCCTGATTGGAAAGCACTTTAATTGATAGGCACTGAGAGTTCTGCTGAGTTCTGCAGTGTTGGAGCAATCAGAAATGGAATTACTCCTCTAAGTTCAATTTCAAATTGTTAAAACCACTTTGCATGCTGCATCTTGCTGAATTTATTTTAGTTGGCAGCAAATACTCAGTGTGGGTGAGGTCAATGAAAACAAATCCCTCTTTCTGGAATGCCTGGAAAGATGTCTGCACGCACCGCTGTATGACTGCCACAGATGTAGGGAAGACTCCAGCAATTTGCTCTTTCACTCCCACATTCGAATTCCTTATAAACTGCTCCGACACAGCAGTGGAATGAAAGAAACAGGTAATCTTGCATGGGGTTACATTCCATTATTTCTTATGGAAGATAAAGCCAATATTCCTTCAGTATGCATATAGCAGCTTTTTAAAATGTCAGAATGCCACAGCCCTTCAGCTGAGGAAGGTCTCAGAGCCTCCCTGACAGAGATAATCCTATTACAAAGTTGCAGTACTTCTATTACACTTTTTTACTGTATGTGCACCCTTCAAGAACATCTGTATGATTGTCAGGAGAGTCCTTTGCAATTTTTAATCATATTGTGAGTGGTTGAAGCGCCTGCAGATGCTTGTAGTACAAAATCAACACATTAAATGTCCCAACCTGACACATGCCTATGACATCTCCTCTTACCTCAGTTTCTCAGAATTAAAGGACACTGTATGAACTCATACGTAACTTCATTCTTTCCACCCTTCAGTTGCTACAGGACACGGATGAAGTTCTTTACGTGCTCCAAATAAATTTTTATGTCCTAGGTAGCAAGATCACTTTTTAGGAATGCAGTGTAACCTCATTATCTCTCCAGAAAACCCAACTCAGACTGAGAAACTACACCAGTATTTTCTAGCAGGATATGAAACTGGAAAGTGTGGAAAACACAAATTTCGTGGCAAATATGCAGAACTCAGAAAATCCCTAACAGAAGGCTTGGCAAGTAAGTGGGATTCAAAGAACTCTGAATTGCCTTTTTTAATGTCTCTCAGACTATCCACAGATGTCGGTTCAGGCTGTCTGCACATGCAGGTAAATAATGTTATGAGGCTTGAAATGGTGGTTAATATTTTCATGGTTATGGCCACAAATAGAATGGGCTAGAAACACTTTGTCCCTTGTCCATCATTGTGTACCAAAAGGAGCATATTACAGTCACACACTGTGCTAGGAGCTGTGATGAGTATAAAGGGCCTAGAAAGAATCACAGAAGGTTAGGGACTGGAAGGGACCTCAAAAGTTCATCCAGTTCAACCCCCTTGCCAGAGCAAGATCACCTAGAACAGATCACACAGGAATACATCCAGGCAGGTCTTACATAACTCCAGAGAGGGAGACTCCACAACCCCTCTGGGCAACCTGTTCCAGCGTTCTGTCACCCTCACAGCGAAAAAACTTTTTCTTCTGTTTCCATGGAACTTCTTATGCCTCAACTTCCACTCATTGCTCCTTTTCCTGTTGTTGGGCATCACTGAGCAGAGCCTGGCTCCCTGCTCTTGGCACTCACCTTCTACACATTTATAAACACGTAAGAGGTCACCTCTCAGTCTTCTCCAAGCTAAAGAGAGAATGGATTTTTTTTTGTATGTAGGGTGACAAAATAAACAGGGATTTTATTTGGAGGATTAATTGAGGTTCTAGCACACAGCCATAATGGCACAGAATCACAGATGCACTGTGACTGCTCAAAACCAGCTTAGTGATAGGCCAGTGATAAGTGATATCATTAGTCACATAGCAATTAAAATGGGGCAAGAGTTACATTACAGGAGAGGACAACTCATCTCGGTAAAGAGGCAATGATCAACCAAGATACAGTTTCTAATTTGCAATCCAGACTGTGAGGGCTGTTGCCTAATTTGTGGTATTAGCCACATTACCTCTAAAAATCAAACCACAGCTGGCCACTATGCATTAGTGATTCAAACAAAGCTAGACTGATGCATTTACCCTCTGGAAGAATACATGAGCTAATCATGCCTAATAATTACTTACTTAACACTTTCTGCAGAGCAAATATAAAGGAGGAAAAAAAACACAGGGAAAAAAAAATCAAGAAATTATTTTAAATTTAATAAATTAATTTAAATTCAGTTTGCTTAGGGAAATTCAAGATGCATTTATTCATCAGCTCCACTGAACTGATGTTCCAAACAAAATTATCTGTTGCCATGACTGTTTTATTTAGGAAACATTCAAAATTGAAGTCCAGGGGAACCAAATTTTTATAGGAACACAAGGCTAACTGATAATGCAAATTAATTAATACTCTGGGGTGGCACTTATTAACACATCTCAGCTCAGCTGCAAATTGCAGTGTGTTTGCAATCTTCCTCCTTCTTAGTAGGTTTTTGCTTCATTCATTTTAGAATTGTCACACAATTAACTTATGATTAAGGAAGAAAGGAGAAGAAGGGCTAAACTGGCAGTTGGGATATGTTGCAGGAAGAGACTTCTATCTTTGCCCACATTTTTTTTTTTTTTTTTTTTTAAAATCTTCAAGATTTAAACTGAGTGTGCATAGCACCTAGGCAACTAAAACTTGCAAGTTCTTTGCCTGGTAGGGATTAGACTGCAAATTGGCACAACAAGCACTGACAAATACACAGAATACTAAAGAATGAGTATAGTAGAATGATGCTTATTATTCAGGAGATGAGAACTCTGCAGATGTCTGTTGGGATCTTTTTAGATCTCATTTTCCTTTTGTCTCTTTTGTTTGCTAACACACCGAGCATCACTCAACAAGAGGACTAGAGGGAGGTCAACAATGCTATGTTAGCCACTAAGTTTTGTGAGTAATGACTAAGGACCAGTCACCAGATGTATACAAAGTATTTAGCATATTTAAGATTAAAACAAACAATTAAAACAAATATGGCATCCACTAAAGAAACAGGACACTGTAAATAGCATGGCCTCCTTTCTTTCTCTGAGGCACCATAGCTGAGCACAGAGCAAAAGCATATTGGCATGCCTCATGATTTCTCTAGCTAGGTCCAGGCGCTGTGGAGAAGGGATGGCTATGCTGTGCAGGGTAACAAAGGCTCAAGCCCCAGAAGCTGTCCCACTGTGGTAGCATAGGTGTCTGAATGCACTGACACTGTCAGAAGGCAAGAAGAAAAACCCTGCGGTTGTAGTTGCGCTGGTGTGAGAAAACCAATGAGCACGTCTAAACTGACAGAGAAGTTTCAATCTCTTCTGGCTGCGCTGCCTGATGCTCAAAACACTTAGGACAACACACATCAGAATGTATAGGTGATGTCAAATGCACTTCTGGAAATCTGGAAGAGGGGAGATTTAAACTGGATGTTAGGAGAAAGTTCTTTCCAGTGAAGGTGGTGAGACACTGGCACAGGTTGCCCAGGGAGGTTGTGGATGCTCCCTCCCTGGAGGTGTTCAAGGCCAGGCTGGACGAGGCCTTGAGTGACCTGTACTAGTGGGAGGGGTCCCTGCCTATGGCAAGAGGTTGGAACTAGATGATCTTTGAGGTCCCTTCCAACCTTACCATTCTATGATGCTATGAAATCTCAAGCTGCCATACTATTGTTACCTGCAGTGGCCCAACACATGCTGCTTGAGTTTCTCAGATACACCATCACATCGACTCATCAAAACTTACACAGACAGTTGTCAGGCTCCACCTTTCACAGCCACAGTAGTCAGTCAGTTGATATTGAAACCCCCAGTTTTCTCAGATCAAAAGTAAAATTACTTTAGAAAGAATCAAAGTGTAATGACAACATGAAAACATTAATCAAAAAATAAATGTGCTCACCAGCAGTTCTCTTCCCAATTTGCAGTGAGAATCTGAGTCTGTCAAATATCAGCTCAAATCTGTTAGAATCCCAGCAGCCTTGGATGGGAAGGGATCTCCAGAGACTGCACAGAGAGGACTCCTCTACAATGAGGTAAGAGAGCAGGAGTAATACCAGAACTCCTTCTTGCAGAAGGGGTGAAGAGTGAGTGAGATGCCGTGCCGGTTGTTGGTTTCCACTGCCATCCAGGAGGTGGTGTCAATGTCTTTGCTGTACCACACACAATGAAGAGAACTCTCCCACTGTTGTCAGACATTTAACTAGGTGCATCATGGAAGCTGGAAGGACTCCAGCAATACACCCAAGAGTATTTTCTCCAGCATGTAAAAGTTGCATGTGTGTCTGTGATCCCATTTTTCCTCCGCAGAGAAAAGCAAAACAGGGCAAGACTTTATATCTGGTTTTACCAGGAATATGCTAGTTCAAACAGTTTGCTTTCCCACCAGGCAGCATCCTAGAAATATTTCCCCTTCATGCACCTTGTTCTGTGCACATTTCAATCTACCAAAGTGAAACAGCAAAAAACCTGACTGAAAGAACACAGCAGATGAAGCCAGTATGCCACTTCCCAAGCAGGTCTGTAAAACCACTCTAAATGCTCTAAGACAGCTGCACAGTGGTTCCTATTATTTTATTCATGGAAAAACACCCTCAAGTTCAGGATACATAATGAAATGCATCTGCAGTGCAGCACTTTATACTCATGGTAGGAAAGTACTAAAAAAATCCCTCTGTGGGACATAAATGGCTATGTTTGCATGGGCTCTCAGGCTTCACTTTGCAGCCCCCTGCTTTAGAGCATTTAAACAAGCTGCATAATAAGAATTACAAACTCAGGATCTGATCTTTATAGTTCCCAGTAAGCCAGTGTGACAAGTTTCCATGACACTAATAGTTCTGTTCTGGACTTTTGGTTTCCATTTAATTTGTTCTCTATTCTGTACATGAGATTTCCTGCTTCCCTGAAAATATCAACTGGCTGCTACTGTTTCTGCATACCCTGTGATTCTGATGTGCAATGAGAACGCTGTTCTCTTCTGGGATAGTAACTGGGAAACAGATTTTTCCACTTCTAGTTTTTAAACTTAGTGTGAAGTCTCACAGACGGCTGTCTTTAAACAGT
The DNA here is from genome assembly GCA_013399055.1 of Ramphastos sulfuratus. Classification (NCBI taxonomy): domain Eukaryota; kingdom Metazoa; phylum Chordata; class Aves; order Piciformes; family Ramphastidae; genus Ramphastos; species Ramphastos sulfuratus. The sequence continues at coordinate 97,755 of WBNM01011784.1, read as the reverse complement.
AAAATATTTCCCAAGCACAGAGGGCAAATGCATTCATCCCTCAGGCACTTGTAAGAAATTTATTATTACTGTGTTCAGGCTCCCCAGTTCAGGAGAGACAGAAATCTGCTGGAAAGAGTCCAGTGGAAAGCCACGAGGATGACTGGGGGACTTCAGCATCTCCCCTATGGAGAGAGACTGAGAGCCCTGTGGCTGTTAAGTCTGGAGAAGAGAAGACTGAGAGGAGATCTGATCAATGTGTACAAATATCTGAGGGGTGGGTGTCAAGTGGATGTGGCCAATCTCTTTTCAGTGGTCAGCAGTAATAAGACAAGGAGCAACAGCTACAAACTGGAACAGAGAAAGTTTCACCTCAACATGAAAAGAAACTTTACAGCGAGGGTGACAGAGCACTGGAACAGGCTGCCCAGAGAGGTTGTGGAATATCCTTCTCTGGAGACTTCAAAAAACCACCTGGATGCATTCCTGTGTGAACTACCCTAGGTGATGCTGCTTTGGCAGGGGGACTGGATGATCTCTGGAGGTCCCTTCCAACCTCTAATGTTGTGAAGTTTGCAAAGGAACAAAGGCCACAGTGTATGAGTTACGCTGTTGTAGAATAGGTGTCCTTGCTGCTGAAAACCTCTGTCATCCTGGTGGTTTCTGGTAAGGGGTAAACAACTAAACCAGGCCAGCAATGTAATCTTTAAGCCCTGAAGCAGTCCTGGTAGGCCAGACTTCAGAAATGGCAGGGAGGGATTATAGAATCTTATGCACCTGTCCTAAGAATATACTGGTGACCAGTTTTTGGCTCAATCCAATCTGGTATCAACAGGGAACATTAAAATTGCACTGCAAACTGAAACCACAACACCTTCATACATTTAGTTAACAGTTGTTTTGGCAGCAGACAACTGAAAAAACACCAAAATCACCTACAAAGGAATGCTAAGCACTTGAGGAATGGAAAGGGAGCACACAAGGAGCACGCCCTGTCTGGACAACAAGCTATTTGGCACCAGTTTGCAGCTGCATTGGGTGATGAACCTTTCACACAGAAGGCTGAATTCTTGCAGTGGCTTAAATGAAAGAACGAATACAGCCTCTGTTAAAGATGCAGTGCTCGATGCAGGCATTCTGCACATTCATTAAAATTTGAAAAGACAATAAATGGAATTCAGTAAAAGTGATTAAGAGACTTTATGCTTTAAATATTTCAGCTTGTTTGTGTTTCCCAGAATTTATTTGTCAGCAAATTCAGGTCAGATGCTCAAACCCTAAGCGGCGGTAGTTCAGTTATGGTGGCTTGCTGTCACCAAGTGTCTACTGCCTGTGTTCCAAAGTGCAGATCCTGCTGTGAAAGATTCCATCACCTTTTGTGGGTGCACAAAGGGAAAAAAGAAATCTTCCTTTTGCATCTCTGCATGGCGCTATTACAACAGCTTCTGCAACCCTCAGAGCAAGAAGCTTGTTCTTTCCACAAACTCTCAGAGTACATTGGGAGCCCTAACGCAGTCTTCTGTGCATTGCACTCCACTCTCTAATGCCCTTTTCTCCACAGGACCTGTATCTTACTGAACACCAGAAGGGAATGANCAGCCTGTCCTCATAGGAGAGCTGCTGCAGCCCTCTGAGCATCTTTGTGGCCCTCCTCTGGACCCACTCCAACACTTCCATGTCCTTCCAGATCAACCAGAACAGTGTAGCGAAGACAATCTGGTTCTTACTGGAGTATTATTTAATTTGTTCTAGAAGTTCAAAGGTATTCAGCGAAAGGAGAGGACACAGAGAAGGGAAGGATGCCTCAGTTAAGTAACTAAAAGTTGCTCTGTAGAACAGGACTTGTGCCTCCAACAAAGAGTCATCTGGGGCTACGCTGGGGCTAAGTCAGCAATCAAATTGACGTGAGGATGTTGACTAGAGACATTAATGGTTTAATTAGAAGTTCTGAACACTTATAGTGGCCACTGAAATCAATGGGATCTCTGTTTTGAGCCAGTGTTACATAATTCTGTTACTCTCATGAATGGCATTTTGGCTACTTCATAGTGGGCATCCAATACTTAAATGGATACAAACCAATCAAAGTGTTTATCACGGGAGGGTCTGAAGTAACCCACTGGACCTACATCTGAATTCTATTTTAAACAAAAATGGGAATGAGAGCCACTGAGGAGTGTTGAAAATTATGCTCACCCACTTTAAACACTAAATGGAACAAAGTATCTGTGACAAACAGTGGCACACAGCTATATACTTAAGGATTGGATGGCAATGTTTGTGGCACTGAGATGGAAGCAAAACAACGAAGCTACTTGAATTCTGTTTGATTATTTGACTTTGCTTCTGCAATGCTCTTTTTAAGAAAATCCCCCCTGAAACTATTGTCAATTTATTTGAGGGATCAAAGATGTGTACACACTGGCAGGCTTTTGTAAAGGACACAGGAGGAGCAGGGATTTTGGGGCTTGCACAGAGGTCTCTGCAGGAGGTCCACAGAAAATCCTTTTGTTATTTTGAAATTTGGCTTCAGTCTGAATTGGACTACAAGACACCTTCAATCTCTCCCAGACTCACATTTCTATGAATGAGCCCAAAAAGGTCCCCCAGTTTTCACAGAAATGGTAAAAGCACACAATGTTTCCTCAGGTGGTCATTTCATAGAACTGTAGAATCATCCAGGCCAGAAAGGATCACAGGATGTTAGGGGTTGGAAGGGACCTCCGGAAGTTGAGTCCAATCCCACTGCCAGAGCAGGACCCTAATCTAGTGCAAGTCACAAGGACCTCTGAAATCATCAGGTTCAGCCATTTTGCCTGCTCCACCAAGTCTGTCACTACACCATGACCCCAAGCACCAGATCTATAAGGCTTTTAAACACATCCAGGGATGGTGATTCAACCAGCACTGTTCCAGTGCTTGACAACCCTTTCCATGAAAAAAATTTCCTGATGTCCAGCCTAAACCTCCCCTGATGTTAATTGAGGCCATTCCCTCTTGTTACTTCTGAAAAGAGACCAGTGCCTGCCCCTAGATTCCTAGCATCTTGCATTAGAGAATGGATATTTGAAATAGGAGTTCTCACACAAGCATTTCCCCCCTACTGTTTTCATCAAAAACAAACAAACAAACAGGCTAAAATCTCTCTCTTGGAATTTAGTAGAAACATTTTGATACAGGAACTGAAAGGAAAGGCAATTCAAATAACACTTTCTGTATTGCACTTAGAACAAACACACTCCAACTATCCCAGTGATTCTTAATTTCCCAACAAGTCAGAAATTTAGAAGTAGTAAACTCAAAAAGTGATGCTAGCTGAGATACAAACTGAAAATAGATGCAAACTCGGATGCAAATAGTCAGAGTTATCAGCTCATTAGAAAGATAAGAATAGGTTGACCAAATCAACCACTTTGTTGGTTGGAAAGTAACTGAACAAGGGTCTTAGTCTTCTAAAAAAATATTATTGATCAGACAGAAGAGCTGTATCTGTATCCTAACAGCAAATACTAACACAGCAGCAGCACTGACCTTGTACTATATAGGGAGTGTTCTCCTCTCGAACTGGTGAGCACAAGGGACGAGGAGCAGGGGCAGGTGGCCTGTTCATGATGAAAGATCTGCGCTCTTTCCTTTTCTCCTCCTCCACCTCTGCCAGAATGAAATCATACAAGGATTCCTCCAGTTCTGCAAAAGAGTATGGGTGTTCGTCCTCAGCATCTGTCTCACACGTCTCTTGGTCTGTTATGAGCGCATTCCTCTCTGAAAAAGCAAAGAATTGTGTTCACTATCCTAGGGTAAAGAAAGATAATTAGAACTTAAAGCTTTAGAGTTTGTTAAAGGAAGTCAGAGACCTAATTTCACTTGTAAGCTAAAACTAAATCAGAGAAGGACCTGTGACTTGCAGAGCCTTCTGATCATTTAAGTCAGTAGAGAAGATGTTTCAAAAGAATAATTCCAGCTTCAAGGCCCTCCTCATAATTTCACATCAGGTTATCAAAAATGGGTGTTTAGCCATTGTCGTGGTAGGCCTAAACAGGCCTCTTGGGCTTGTACATGTTCTGGCTTGTGCAGACATGTTTTTCTGCTGTTTTGGGGAGAGAGCAACCGCGGGAAAGGGGACAAAGGACCTGGCGCCACTAAGTCTGGGGTCCGGGGCCTGTCCATCACCTGTGGTTGCTAGGGGGCACATGATTGCCTTGTGCAGGGCCCGTGATCTGCCCAAAAAAGGATAAAGCAAGCCTATGGCTTCACCCAATATGGCAAAATCTTGGGTAACTGCCATTTGATTGGCTATCTTGTGTCCAAAGGTCCAATTGATCTTTGGGCTGTGTTAATAAAAGGAGCAGGGAACACTGGGTGCGTGCCTTCCACCATTACAGATGCCTGCTTGCATCCTGCCTGCTGCCTCCACGCATTCGCCAGCGTGATACAGTGAGACATCCTGCCTGTAAGAGCCTGCTTCCAGAGCCAGCCAGGATCAGGTCAGAGATTGTCTCCTCTTCCCCAGTGCTCAGGAGCCTGGAGAAACTTTAAAGCCTCCGGCAACTTTCAGCCCGGCAACACGGGAAACCCCGCCACGTGCTTAGGGTATTATTTTCCTGTGATATATTTTTGTGAATAAATACTAAGCCTCTTGTAATCATTGATTGCCTTCTGCCATAAGCAGAAAGCTGCTTCTCGGGTCCATCTAGTGAACAAGCGGCGTACTGGCCGCAGGTGGTACATTGACCACAAACCTCTTTTCCAGTTTGGTTTGAGTTCTGTTAATATATATATTTAACAGTTATTTCCAGATCCTGTTATGACCTGTATATTGTTTCCATAACGTTGCTAAGAGCCTGTTACTATTGATATTATTAAATGGTGGTAGGGGGTGGTGCGAGTTCCGATTGTTTAATATTAATAAATTATATATTAATATTTTTATAATATCGTCTCGCAGTACCTAATTACCCCTCCCCGACAGCCATCAGGCACAAAATAAAAGGGCTTATATGAAAGAAATACTGAGCGTCCAGGCTGTTTCCACAAAAGTCACACAAGCACATCCTTTCCTTTCATGGTGAAGCCAAGTAACTAGTATCTGTGGCACTTAGCATTTTAGAAAGTCAGGATATTTTTTAACTGTTGCAACAATGGCTTCAGAATTGCAACTCATTTTATAAATGTTGGGATTTGTCTTCCTCATATCATCAGTGTCCCACTCAGTTTTGAGGGCTTTACTAAAATGTGGGGGAAAAGGTGAAAAAAGTTTTCAAAGCCTTACACAGCACAGATGAAATTTCTGATTTCTTACAGTCTATGCCAAAGCTACCCAACACACCCCCACCTTCCCTGACTCTCTGCACTGCCTCATTTCACAGCACAACTACTCAGAACTTGCTTTCCTCTAGCTTTTACATTTTACAGTATTAAAAGGAATCAAAGAGTTTCCCAACACCTGGGTTTGTTTTGCTTTGTCTTTAAAAACTCCACAAACTGCTAAGAATCATAGGCTGTTACTAAGGCTGGTGCTCCCATAAATGTTTGTAACTTCCATCTGTCCTGCAAAACCAGCAGACCTGCCTGGAATTCTTGTACTGAGTCATGTTTTCCTCATGTTGTAACCTTGCGTGTGTACATGTGTACCTGCTTCACCAGGCCGCAGTCACTCCTGGTGGTCTCCATCCTTTGCTGCTATTCAAAGAATTGTTTTATTTGTTCATGGTTTCAGAGGAGATAAACAGTGGGATACACTTATAAATGGAATGTGTCATTTATAAATGAGATGTATTATTAACTCATACTATCAACATGCTGTGTTCTAGGTAAGACACAAAAATGGTTTAAAACAACGAGTAGGATTAATGCACATGCCATATTCAGTAAGAGAAATATTTTGTTTCCATGCCACTGTAGAAGTTGTGTTTCTTCCTCTGTTGGATATTCTTCCTTTTAACTCCCACAGAGGGCACTCTCATGCCATTGCCAAAACAAAGACTTCAGGAAGAGGGGACTTGCCTTTTAGTTATCCCACAGCAAGACCTAAAGCAAGCGGCTGACTGAAAATACGCAGCAATGGTTTGTTGGAGCTCCTCTTTGAAAGCAAGCAACACCCTCATTTAGATGATCCCATTCCCCAATGATGGAATCAAGGCTGACACCTCAGGAGAATCCGCAGCACATTTTAAATTAACTTCACAAAGGAGGTTTTTAGACAAGCTCTGCCTTACCAGCGTGGGGGTCAGTGCGGGACACTATGCAGTCCAGAACTTTCTCTGCTGGTGCCACATGCAGACAACCAGCACTGGCAGAAAAGGGACGAACAATACTGCATGGTGTAGCCACACAAGAGCTCATACAAGACAGGCATTTATATCAAACCTAGACTAACAAATCCTGTATGCCAAACCTGCTCCCTTGCTTATGCACACACAGAGCTGCAGCTGAACATTTTGTGGGAAGCACAACACATTTTCATCCTTGCTTCTGTTCTGCCCCTCTTTCTCTTAGAAGCCACCTATGACTTCCTGCATATAGTCAGCTTTTTCTTCCACAGCAGAAAACAGGACAAAAACCTGCCTACAACATGCTGTAAGTCTAGAAACCTATTTCTATCTGCTTATGTGAACTTCAAAGTGCTTGGTTATGATAATTTAAGACTTTAATATGTTATGCCACATTTGAAAACAGAGCTAACACTAACAAGCAGTAGAGAAACTGAGAAGCAATCTGTGCAAAATCTCATCAGTAGTGCCCACGACAAATAAGAAGGGTTTGAGGATTCCCTCCCCCCCAACATTACTATTTGAGACTGATGTTTAAGCTTGAATTCTTTTGCATCCTTATTTTTCCTAATGAAATAGATGCAAATTGTATTTTGAGCTTCTCATCACTTGACTAAAACTACTGAATTTTAGGTTTTTACCTAAAATACTAGAAGTATAGCAGAAGTATGGGGAAAAAAAAAAAGATAAAACAAAGCATTTCATTAAAGGTCATAACTGCTCCCTGTCTTTTCAGTCTGCAACACAATATAGCTGTCTATTTCTAACCACAACACTGGCAAAAATGTAATAAAATACTCTGCTACTTCTCTTTTCACAGTCACTTTCTACCTGCAAAATTCCAAGCTGTAATAAACCAAGATAGTATTTAATATTTTTAAATGGCAAATACTTGACAAAAATACAAGCTCAGTCTTCTGTTCCAAGCCTGTCTCGTAAATCCAATCCCTCGTGTATTATTTAGCAGCTCTCTAAGATGGGGGGAGTGAGGAGAACCTGAAACTGCAGAGCAGCCCATCCGACAGCTGCAGCAAAGCTCACAGGGACCTTGTACGCTGTGCAGAATTAGGGCCACGTCACCTACTTAGAGCTGTTAGAAGAAGTGATCAAACGATTTCTACCTAGCCTGCACTTGCATGTGTTTGTATCTAGGATTGTTTTCCTCCCAAGATCATACCTTGTGATAAATTGTGCAGATTGTCCTGTCTTAGGATGCCAGGCAGATTTTGAGGAGGAGGAGGGGGTGGCCTCTTAAAGAAAAAACAGGATCTTCTGTTCTCTTCGAGATTATCAAGTATGCTGGCATACAAACTGCCAGGACTGTTGTGAAAGCTGTACGAATCCTCCTCTTCTGCATCTTCATATTCTGTCTCTTCTCTGCTGCCTTCTGGATCATCTTTCTTTTCCTCATCCACCTCGGCCTCTCGCAGGCACCTTGATCCAGTTCCATACTGATCTCTTAGGTTCTCCTTGGCTTTTAATGCAAACGAATACATTATTTAATTTAAATTTTGCCATCTGGAAACATTTCCTGTTTCAAAGGTTCCAACAGAAGCAACACAAAGGCTAATAAAACTTTCATGAACCGATACAGTAGGAAGGCTGTCAAATACATACTGTCAGTGAATGGCTTTTAAAATATTTACCAAATCAACAGTGGAAGTTTTTATTGTATCTTGTTACTCTGATGCACACCATCTTCGTGCAGGCAATGTTAAACTTCTCTAGAGCTGCTGTCAAAACGAAATGGCCCACATTTACCTTGCCTCTGTAATTTGTACTACCTGACTTTCAATGCAGCACGGCACAGCACTTAGTAAAATAAAGCTGTAGCTCACACTGCTGCATAGCTTGTTTTCATACAATAGAGTATGGATGTTTACTTAAATCTCTCTAAAATGAAATAAAACATTTCCCCTGGGAGACATGGCTGTACTTCTGTGGAAATGGAGCTCTTTTGTCTCTAGTGGCCCATGGACTACAGGACAAGAACTTAGTGGAGAGATGTGAAAGTCTACATTTTAATCACTACCTCAGCAAAGTGCCATTCTGATTGGCTAATCTATGTCCAAAGGCCCATTAGACTCAGGCTGCACTGATAAAAGGGATGAGCAAGTAACACAAGAGGCTGCTGCTGCCGCCATTGCTGCTTCCACCTGAATGTGCTCTCTATGCTACTGCCTCATTGCATCCTGCCTGCCTCTCTGCAAGTGTTCTGTGGAATCAGGAGTCAAGAGGAACCGGGTCAGAGACTATGCTAGACTCCCAGCTTCTTGAGAAAAGACCTGGGAAAACTCCAAAGCCTCTAACAGCTTTGAAACTACTGACAGCAACCCCTCCATGTGCTTTCGGTACTGCCTGATACTATTTTGTGAGTAAATATTCAAAGCCCCTCTCTAAGAAATTCTGTAACTAGATTCTATTGTGTCTTTCTGCCCTAGTAGCAGAAAGGAGCCTCTCAAGTCCCCTGAGGGGCAAGAGGTATAATTGAAATTAAGAACCCCTTTCCAGTTTAATGTTTGCATTTGCTAGTTATCTCTTAAAGTGTTCTCGTTTTGCCTGTGTAAGTATCCAAGCCGTGTGTTTCAAACTTTGTAAATAAATTTTATGGAGAGATTTAATGGTAATAAACAATTTTCATAGTTACTAACAATCTTTGTCTGCATGTCAAAATTAATATCAATTAAAATCAATTATTAATTTGGCATAATTTGTAACACTTGTATGCAAAATGTCTGCTCCCTGAGCCTCTGCACAAGACTTGGCTGCACCTGTAGGCAGTGCCTGCCCTTATATGAAGGCTCTTCTATCAGAACCTGGGAGAATTCAGATGTGTTCTAGTGTCAAAGCACGGATCACAAGTTTCCATGATTTACCAGGAGGGGTTGTTGCACTGACATCTGTCTTAGACCAGTGAAAGACTGAATTCCTCACCTGCTTTCTCCTTTCTCCTACAACGTCTGCGCTCCCTGGCAGTTGCAGTAACATGTGGAAATTGAAAGAGTTACAATAATTTGTCCCCTCTGTTTGTCCATAACCACTCAATACAGCACATGCTGTGTGACTGATAAAGCTGTCTGACAGCAGGACATACTTGTGCCTGGTTGACTTTCCAAGCCCAACATAGGCATGTAAGTGTCATCATCTTCGTCTTCCTCCTCGCAGTTGGTGAAATTACTGGCTGCGTTCATCTAGAAAGAAAAACAAAGGAAAATATTTTTTTGGTGACATCATCTCCTACCTTCACACCCTGCTATTGATATATTATTCAGTCTTCTAAGGGGAAAGTGGAGAGCGAAATATCAGGTACTTGCAATTGTGCAGTGGTGCACATACTAAAGGCAAAATGAACATGAAGGGACACACAGGTCATCCGTGAACTGATGTCCAGATTTGCACAGTGAGAAGTGAAACCAGATGATCTTTCCGTAGCATTGTGCTGGGCTGTCCAGGCAGCTCCCAGCTCTGCTCTGTGCTGTGAAGCATTCAGCTGTAATGAGAAATATCAGTAACAGAAGACCAGAAAATCTCTAAGACATTAATGAACAGCTCAAGGATGCACAGAGTTCAAAAAGTCTCTGGAGAGCTCATTGCAAACAGTTCTCGTACCCTTGTGGTTGCCATATCCTGGTGGCTGGTACCAAACTCCACATGTGCACTGAAAAAAAAACAGACAGGGGACTGCAAAGCAGGTTACAGTTTTACTGCAGTGCCCCAGAGTGGCAAAGTGTTGTTTCTTGCCCCTCTAGAAAGCCAGTATGTTCACACAGAACTATTCAAAACTAGCCTCAGTAGGGTCAGAACAATAGGTTCTCTAAAAGCTTATTGATGTATTTCTTTAAGCAGAAGAGGTAAAAACTTCTGGTCACCCATGGCTACGAAGAATGAACTTGCAATGTGGCTACAGACAGTTCTGTTGTCTTAAAATATACAACACACACTTGTTACCTTGCAGTACCAAGTGGTATTTCAAGAGATGACAGGGGTTTTTTCCCAAAGAGCTGTCATGGTAGGCCTAAGCAGGCCAAAATAGGCTTATACATGTCCTGGCTTGCCCAGATATGTTTTTTTACTCTCCTTCCTTCTGTTCCGGGGAGAAGCAACCGTGGGAAAGAGGACAAAGAACCTGGAACCACTGAGTCTGAGGACTCTGGCTTGCCCAGACTCCTTTGCATCCTGCGGTAAACAAGGTACACAGGCTCAGCTTGTGTATACCTTGTGCAAGGCCTGTGTGCTGCCCAAATTTGGGTAAAGCAAGCCTACAGCTTCACTTAATATGGTCAAGCTTGGCTAACTGCCATTCTGGTTGGCTATTCTGTGTCAAAAAGCCCATTAGTCTTGTGCTGTATTGATATGAGATGAGCAGGTGACACAACCTGCTCTGCCCTTGCATCCATGCTCTGCTGTTGTATCTGTGCTTGCTGCTGCCTGATTGCATCCTGAACTGCCTGGGAACTGCCTGTGTCCAGTTTACCAGGAACAGGCTGTAAACGGCTCCATGCGATCAGCCTGCACAGCCAGCCTGACATCTGTGCTGAGACTGCACATGGCAAGGCATCCTGCCTGCACTTGAAAGCCTCCTGCCACGAGAGGAAGTCCTGGAGATCCTGTTTCCAAAACCACAGTATTAATTGCTGTCTTTTATGCCCACAGAATGTGTGTGCCAGTGAGAGAGCTCTCTGCTTTGCTTGAGCTTCCCCACCATTTGGTCTGGTTCCTCTGTACTTCACAGACACAGGACACCCCTTAAAAACCCTGAAAGTAGAGCATTTCAGAGTATTTATTTTCAAAATACTTAGGCCTGCATGTGCCAAATATAACCATACAGTTGGGAAAAATAATTGGTCTTCTAAGTTCTGTATTTCTCCTGTGAACAGAGGATGTGGGCAGAAGAAAATCAAGCAACCAGACCTCTAGATATACTAAGCTCTCCTGGTGGAGCACCACACCAAAGGTGCTCTTCCAAGGTGTTCACTTTTATCTTTGCAAAAATAAAGTACACGTGGATATAGTTGGTAGAATAAGGTCAAAAGGCTAAGTGGAGGTAACTACACTTTATGAATTTCTTCTTTGGCATAGATATTTCTCAGCTGAAGGAAGCCTGGTGACCCAGAGGAAAACAACAGTGTAGATATGTTTAATGGGCATCTTTGAAACCTCAGTGTTTCAGAAGACTGAAGGTCAGTCTGCCCTGCTAGTTTAGGGTGGCTCCACTGATAATGCAGAGTCTTAGGCAACTCAGCATGCAATTCAGAAATTTAGCTCCTAAAAGCCTCTTGGACCTGGGAGAGAAAGAAAAGCTGAATAGATGGAAACAGTCTTTAACTATGTTTACACTAGGAAAAAAAAAAGATTCTGTATCATGCATAAATTATTGATGAAAGTCTCCTGTGACACTGGGCATGATGACACTGTGCTGCTGAATATGGTGCAACATCTCAGAAGGCAGTGGAGAGTGTCCTTAGTTACAAATGCAAAGCAACACAGCTAAATCAGAATAGTGCCACAGCTCAGCTTGCAAGCCTTGCCACAATGCCCTGAATGAATGCCTGTTGCTTTCAGTTCTGAGGATCTGTGATATGGGCTGGGCCACATAAGTTGTATGCAACAGTACAACTAGCATGATGTTCCTACAGCAGAATTTAGGGTGTGGTCTACAATATGTGCAGAGACCTGAACTTTCACAGAGTCACAGAATTAACGAGGTTGGAAAAGACTTTTGAGATCATCGAGCCCAATCTATCACCCAACACCTTCTAATTAACTACACCATGGCACTAAGTGCCTCATTCAGTCTCTTTTTAAACACTTCCAGAGACAGGGATTACACCACCTCCCTGGGCAGCCCCTTCCAATGCCAATCACTCTTTCTGTAAAGAAATTCTTCCTAATGTCCAGCCTATACCTGCCCCAGCACAGCTTGAGGTTGTGTTCTCTTGTTCTGTCACTGAGTGCCTGGGAGAAGAGACCAACCCCCACCTGGCTACAACCTCTTTTCAAGTATTTACAGAGAGCAATAAGATCTCCCCTGAGCCTCCTCTTTTCCAGGCTGCACACCCCCAGCTCCCTCAGCCTCTCCTCACAGGGCTATGCTCCAGGCCCCTCACCAGTTTTGGTGCCCTTCTCTGGACACGTTCAAGCACCTCAACATCTTTCTTAAATGGAGGGACCCAGAACTGGACACAGTACTCAAGGTGTGGCCTACCCAGTGCTGAATACATGGGCAGAAGGACTTTCCTTGTTCTGCTATACACGCTATTCCTGATACAGGCCAGGATGCCATTTGCCTTCTTGGCCACCTAGGCACACTGCTAGCTCAAAACTTTAAAGCCATGTGAGGTTGTCTGACTGAAAACTGCTCTTTGACTTGCATTCAGATTTCTTATGGATGTCAAGCCACCTTCCAAAGGAAGAATTAGCTTTATTGGAAATCAGTATCGACAAAACAAAACCAACCCAACCCCCAAACCTCCACAACAACCAGAAACAAAAGTATTAAAGAGTTGTTGTCAGCACAGAACTGCTCACAATGACTACAGAAATTAGCTCTGAAGGTCTGAAACTCTAGTCTGTGAGTTAGTAATAACATTTCCTTACCTCCAAGTACAACAGGAATGTTGGAATGAATTGAAAGTCCTCTGAGAAACTGATGATGTTTCAGGTTCTAAGATTAAATACCACCTCTCAACATCCAGAGGTAGATACCTAATTTTCTTCCAGTTATGTATTTTAACTCTCTCTATTAAGCTTCATGTCAAACTAAAGACTTTCAAAATGGCCAAGTTTTTTAATAGCTTCAAAGCTGTTCCTCTTATCCAAAGCCTAGATTGATTTATCTCAGTTATTTACTCAGGAATGCCATTAGCCAAATTATTATAACCATCTAGTCAGCATTTTTTGCAATACTCTTCTGAAAAGTCATCCTTTCAAAGGCAAGTTTTCCAAAGATTTCCCTCTTATAATACAAAGGGTATTCCAGTAGTGAGTCTGAAATTCACAGAATCACAGAATTAACCAGGTTGGAAAAGACCTTCAAGATCATAGAGTACAACCTATCACCTAACACCTTCTAGTGAACTAAATCATGGCATCAAGTGCCTCACCCAGTCTCCTTTTAAACACCTCCAGGGATGGTGACTCCACCACCTCCCTGGGCAGCCCATTCCAATGCCAATCACTCTTCCTGTGAAGAACCTCCTGCTAATGTCCAGCCTAAACCTGCCCTGGTGCAGCTTGAGGTTGTGTTCTCTTGTTCTGTCACTGGGTGCCTGGCAGAAGAGCCCAACCCCCACCTGGCTACATCCTCCTTTCGGGTAGTTGTAGAGAGCAGTAAGGTCTTCCCTGAGCCTCCTCTTCTCCAGGCTCAACAATCTCAGTTCTGTCAGTCACTCCTCATGGGACTTCATGATCTCTGGAGGTCCCTTCCAAACCCTACCATTCTATGATTCTAGTATTCTCAGAAATATTTCTCTCTAGTCATTATGCCCTGAGAAGAAATCATCCTCCCTGACAAGGTCCCACACCATTAAAATTTGGTGTGTTGTACCTTCTTGTACAGTGAACAATTGAGAGGATCTACCCCAAAAGTGGTATTATATCAAGTTATAGTAAGTGAGAAGCACCATGGACATCAACACTTCACTTCTGAAACAGTAACTCACAGGTAAATATATCAACCACAACTCACGTTAGCTTTCATATATAAGACAAACACGTGTGTGTGTGTATACATATGAAGATATATATCCTTATATTTCCCAAACCAAAGTAACAGAGCTCCTTATAGTACATTGCTCAACAGCTTTCAAAACCGGATCTTCATGCTTAAATTAGGCTTGGGAAACTTTGCATGGTAACAGTTCATTAATTCATGTGATTCTTTCGTACTTGATTTCAACACGTCACAATTGTTTCCTTATTAATTGTCCTTTTAAATAAGTTGGCCTTTAATAAGTTGAAATTCAACTGTGTATCTATTTATCTATTTTTTTTTTTATATCGAATAATTACATCCCATGCAATTCAGACTCACATCTTTATTTCAACTTACTGTACTGGTATATTGATGGCTGAGAGCAGCCCTGAGGAAAAAGACCTGGGGGTCTGGGTTGATGAAAAGCTCAACACGAGCCAACAATGTATGAGTGCCAGACAGCAACTGTGTCCTGGGCTGCATCAAGAGAAGTGTGGCCAGCAGGGCAAGGGAGGGGATTCTGCCCCTTTACTCTGCTCTCATCAAACCCTACCTGGAGCACTGTGTGCAGTTCTGGAGCCCCCAGCACAAGAAGGACACGGAACTGTTGGAGCGAGTCCAGAGGAGGTCATGAAGATGCTCAGAGTGTTGCAGCAGCTCTGCTATGAGGACAGGCTACAGGAGTTGGGGCTCTTCAGCTTGGAGTAGAGAATGCTTCCAGGAGACCTTGCAGTAGCCTTCCAGTATCTGAGGGGGGCCTACAGGAAGGCTGGGGAGGGACTATTGACAAGGTCTTGCAATGGCAGGATGAGGAGTAATGGGTTTAAACTGGAAGAGGGGAGATCTTAGGAAGAATTTTTTTCCAGTGAGGGTGGTGAGACACTGGAACAGGTTGCCCAGGGAGGTTGTAGCTGCTCCCTCCCTGGAGGTGTTCAAGGCCAGGTTGTATGAGGCCTTGAGGGACCTATACTAGTAGGAGGTGTCCCTGCCTATGGCAGGAGGTTGGAACTGGATGATCTTTGAGGTCCCTTCCAATATAAACCATTCTATGATTCTATATCTTTAAATAAATTAAATGTATGGTAACAAAAGCTTCAGTGTCTGTGCTGTAGTTTGGGAATTCATGCTTTTTTTCCATGTCCTTAGGTTTACTGGATTGCAGGAATTTGGAAAACTGCTGGAGAAAATCCTTACCATTGCTTGTAAAATTCTCATTGATCCTTTAGACAAGATATTCTCTTTAGTTAGGGCTGAATTAAAAAAGATTTATTAGTCCATGGAATTTAGCTCCCTGACATGATAGAGGGAAGCTCACAGAAGCACACTGGAAGATTTCAATTATTGCATGGACTAAGTAAGAGTTGCTTGTTTAGGCTTAAGTATCAAGTATAGCATTAAAATACTGACATGGACTCAACAGCTTTGTGTGTCTGTTGATTAGCCTTCCCTTTCTTGCAGACTTCATCTTCTAAAGTCACAGCTCTGTGCTGCCAAGGGTTTAGTGAACCTGACAGCTCACATGGTGCCTTTAGCAGACCTCTCAGATTTGACCCAGACACATTACTACAGAACCACTTACAATGCTTAATTAAATGTATATTCTGCGGGGTTCTGCAATCAATCTTTCCATTAAACACTGGAACTTGGACTATTTTCCTCCCCAGTCAGACTCTGCCAGGCCTACCAGGGTATATTTTGCTGCATTCTCCCCAGATATGCCCTGCTTCAGGATGGAATGATGTTTTTGCATCCTGTGTAAATGATGCCTGAAGGACATCAATATATTCCTCCTTCGGACACGATTTTCTTTCCTGAAAATCAGTGCATTACTGCCTGAGCTAGGTGATCCTACTCTCCCATTCAGTATAAATTATCTTTCCTGTGGCCAGTATGTTGAGTAGGAGAGCAGGAAAAAAAGGCAGCTTCCTGCAGCCAGTCTCACAAAGCCCATAATTTATAAAATGACCTCAGGCTACATGTAAGTTTTAATTCTAATCTTAATTCTAATTCAATTTTCACCCCTCAGTCAGTCCATCTGCCTACCAGTTCTCTTCATTAAGGCATTTTCTGGGAGAAGTAAGACTACAGCCACTAGATTAGAATGAAGGTGCTTCCTTTAATTCATTCACAGAGTCATAAAATGGTTTAGGTTGGAAGAGGCCTTAAAGATCATCTAGTTCAAACCCTCCTGCTATGGGCAGAAACACCTTCCACTAGACCAGGTTGCTCAAGGCCTCATCCAATCTGGTTTTGAGCACCTCCAGGGAGATGGCATTCATGATCTCTCTGGGCAGCCTGTGTCAGTTCACCACCTTCATTGTAAAGAATTTTTTCCTGATCCAGTCTAAATCCGCCCTCCTCAAGCTTTAGTCCATTCCCTCTTGTCCTGTCACTACAAGCCCTTGTAAAAAGTCCCTCCCTGAGTTTCTTGTAGGCCTCCTTTGGGTACAGGAAGGCTGCTATAAGGTCTCCCTGGAGCCTTACTTTTCTCTAGGCTAAACAGCCCCAACTGCCTCAGCTTGCCCCTATAGTGGAGGTGTTCTTTGTTTAGGACAAAGAATATTTGATCTTCTTCTGGACTCTCTGGCATTTCCAGCTGCCTGTTAGATAGCATTCAGGCTTGCTATCAAACACCTCCAAAACAGTTATCAGGTCACACTAGTGCCTGTTCTTTCAGAGCAGAGACGTATCTGGTTGCTTGATTTGTTTATAACATGTCACCACAACATTACTTCTTGTCCCACTCCCAACATTCAAGTCTGCAGCTCTGCCAGGAGAAGCGTTGCTCATTCATATGTCCCCCACCACCCTGTGTCTTGGCATTTCAGATCAGAGCACAACCTTGGTGTGACTGCCCTGCCTGAAACATCTTCTGATTATCAAGTAACAAGAGAACATTGTTGCTCAGCTCGAGTTGAATGTGTGTCAAACGCCACAAGAGAAACAATGTGGTTTCCTTAAGATGCACCAGCCTGAAAGATTCCACAGCTGCCCTCTCCCTCTGCTGATTTGGAGCCCTGATTCTCCTGGTACCATGAGAAGTTGCCAAATGCTGGTTAAAGCTACCACAGTCTATGCAGGTTTGCTGGAAAGGCTGCAAAGGCATGTAGAGGCCAGATGCAAGCACAGTGCTGTTGTCAAAGCTACCAACTAAGTCAGTACATGGGTGCTTGTATCTCTGGAGTTAGTGCATCCTGAGGAAACAATCACTATTTTCTCTAAATACCACTATAAAAGAAAACCAAGTGGACACAGATGCATTTGCATTTCTACTGTCAGTGT
This sequence comes from Ramphastos sulfuratus, assembly GCA_013399055.1. Taxonomy (NCBI): domain Eukaryota; kingdom Metazoa; phylum Chordata; class Aves; order Piciformes; family Ramphastidae; genus Ramphastos; species Ramphastos sulfuratus. Next base: position 80,532 of record WBNM01011784.1, on the reverse strand, counting down.
CTTGTCTTTTTTCTCTTCAGTGCAGACCTCAATACTGCATACAGTCATTTCTTAAAAGTAAAATCAACAGCTTCAAAGACATGGAAGTAGATCTGAACTGGGAACATTTCACAACTTCAAATCACTGGGTAAGAGTGTGCTCACCCATAAATCACTAGTCTGGTTCAGGGACTTGGAAGGAACTTGAAAAATCTTTCTATTATCTAAATTGCTAATAGGGTACTGAATAGTACAGGAACTGAGATTGCTGTAATCAATAAGCCTTCCCATTTTGACAGGGAACAGCTGAAAAGTAGCCTTATAAAAACATTTCTTATTACCTCTGGTTTGTTAGCTGTATTTCATTTTGTGCTTTGGTCTTTCTCATTATGCCCTTAAGTGCCTCTGCTATACTTCTGTCTTTGACCTTAGTAACCTGATTCAGTTTCAACTTGCTGTGGACTTCATTCTCCTCTTTAGGGTCATTCTCTCACTGCGCTTTCAATCTTTCCTCCACAATGAGGTAAGTTTGCACTTAGATGTGCTTTTTGTGACATCTGCTGCTATTGTGTTTTTATTTCTCATTCCCAGTGTAGGAACTGTAAAAAAACCAAACCCCCAAAAGACCCCCACCCAAACACCCTCCCATCCAGCTCATACACACTCTCCAGTGCAAAGTGGAAAGTCTCTTTCAGGGAATTTAGAAAGAAAACTACAAACTTGGTTTTCCTAAGTGATGTACCTTTTCAGTAATTTCATGGCCTTTTCCATGTGAGCTCCTGACCTAATGGAAACTTTGTTTACCTCTTTGCAAATTGTACAACTGAAAGCTAGGATTGTCTTTGATAAAAAAAAAAAAAACAAAACAACCAAAACAAACCAACAAACCTCACAGAAAAATCTCAGCTGGTCTTCCCACAACAATTACTTCCATGTATGCTGTAAGGATGTAGAAAGAGATTAAATAAAATTCACAATATTGCCACACTTCATATTCTATGCCCTATGTTGGTGTTTCTGATCTTAGGAGCAGAAAAATACTTCCTCAAATGATTCCATCAGTTCATGTCTTGTTACTGAATCATTTGTTGATTTCAACCCTAACATGCTCATTTGGAAACAGAAGTCTCTTGCTTGCCTAGCATTAAAGCATTGACATAATATATTTCTTACCCCTACATCAATTCCAAGTGCCTTCTACATAGCCAACTTCATCTGCATATTACTGTTAGCTGGTTTTGGATGGGTGACATATCCACATTTAATTTAGAAAGGACTATAAATTCTGCAAGTGCTGAACTAGATTCCAACTCTCTTAAGATTAATGTTATAGAATACTTCAAGGTAGTTTCTGATGGACAAGGATTCCCACTTTGGTGACTATGAAGACAATCTTCCCAAAAGGAAGGGCTGTCCTTCTGAGCTAGTCTACTCTATGCCACCTGCTCCCACAAGGCAACAGTGACAATAACTCACCATTTCCCTCTCTTACTAGATATCAAGTGGCATACCTGGTAGGCTATTTATTTCCATGGCATGTGAACAACACTGGCAAAACCCAAAGCTCTGTCTTCTAGCCCAAGCAGACTGTTGGGTGCCTCCCAGGGGAAGGAGTTCTCTCCTGTGCTCTGAAGGCTTTATCAACTAGAAGGCTTCAGCATATTTCTGACTGATGTGGATACAGACCTCACCAGGCAGGGATTACAGAGGTGGGAAACGTGCACTGCTTAGCAGACCACACAACTATAGCTACAGCATCTTCTCACTGGGAGTGAACTTAAGCACAGAGGAAAACATGATGGAAATAAGGTAAGTTATCTCAGAGTCTTAAGACAGAAGAAACTGTTTTCCTCAGCAGGATATTTCCTCCATTTCCCTGTCATAGGCATACAAGTCTTGCTTTCTAAAGTATTTGTTCTTGCTTTCAGAGAAACTGGATTGAAACAAGTAGTTGGAGGTTTTTTCCCACCCCAGGTGATTCATCATACCTGCCATCACTGTTTGCTTAGACCCTAGATACAGCAACCAAAGCAGAAGGAACCTCAAATATGCTGCCATTTAGCATCCATCCTGATGGTTATCCCTCCTTTTGTCTCATCCTTGCTATGGTCTAGCCTACACTATACCAGTTGTCACTGGGCCTGATAGTGTTCTAGAATGCATAGGTGAGAATCAGATACACTCTAGGAAATATTGCCCATTTGCACTCTCAGTGCCTCATGAAATGCAAGCAGGTAAGTTGGCAAACACTCTCTTTCATTTGGTTCCACTCACATCCCTCAGCTACAGCCTAGTGACCAGCCACTCTGCTTATGAAAATGTTTCTGACTCTCAAGCCTGCATTAACGTTACTAATATTCACATATTCTACAATATTCATCAAAGTATTGCAAGTGTTTAAGTATTTATTACTCATTTCTCCCAGGGCCCTATGTGAGCACCTGGAAAAATGACTGAAGCCAGCTTCATAAAATTGATTGCATGCATGAGGACAGATTCAGCATTGCTGTTCATTAGCTTTATTAATGTTAAGCACTTTTACTACACTATTGCCTTGCTTGATAACTCATGCTTGCAAAAAAACCGTATGAGAAAAGAGTTTTTTCTCAAGTAGAGCACAGTCAAACATTCAATCCAGTGATACAATCAAAGACAATAACAACACTTAGGAATTTAAATTTGGGTTTTAAAGCTGGGAAAGCAGGAATAAAGGGGTGGAGAGAAGTTTTGCTGCAAAACGTTCTGCCATGAAATGCTGAAACAGAGAGCATTTTAAAGCACAGTGGGCTGAAAAGCCTGAGGGCTGAATCCTACCCTTGAAACACTCAAACGTGGCCTCCTGACCTAAGCAAGACTTGTCTTGGGCAAAATCCAGGAACAGCATAATTATCCTGCCAGCCAAAGCTGCTGCCTTCTTCCACTCGCTCCCCATCTGTCAGACCATGCTGCAGGACTTGCAGTGCTCTCTACCTTCTCAAAGAGCATGGCTAAACCATCCCCAATGTACTCCAAGCTGCTGTACAAGGTGGGACCTCAGCTTCCCTCTCCTCTGCTTCACCATGCTTCACACATGCCCCAGTGCCCAAGCTCTACACACCTTCTTTGACTCACACATCTCGGACTCTGTCCAGGAGCTGCATGTGGAGCATTGCTGAGGCAGAGTGATCATAGAACGGCTTGAGTTGGATGAGACCTTAAAGATCATCTAGTTACAACCCTCCTGCCATGTGCAGGGACATCTCACACCATACCAGGTTTTTCAAAGCCTCATCCAGCCTGGTCTTAAACACTTTCAGGGACAGGGCATCAACAGCTTCTCTGGGCAACCTGTTCCAGAGTCTCACCACTCTAGTAGTGAAGATCATCTTCCTAATGTCTAACCTAACCTGCTCTGGTTTAAACTCATTCACCCCTTGTCCTACCACAACAAGCCCTTGTAAAAAAGTCCCTCTCCAGCTTTCCTGTAGGCCCCCTTCAGGTACTGGAAGGTTGCTATAAGGTCTTCCTGGATCCTTCTCCCATCCAGGCTGAACAGACCCAACTCCCTCAGCCTGTCATCATAAGAGAGGTGCTCCAGCCCTCTGATCATGAATCAGCACATCCAACACCCAGAAATGAGTTAGAAGAACCTTCTCTACTGGTTTACAGCCATAAAAAATTTCAGGGGTTTTTCTCACTGATGCTCTTCAGTACTATGTTTGCCATGACCTCCTTTCAGTGTTCCATGCCTTATTAAGGCCTTGTGATATCAATACAAGACAATGGCATCCACAGTTCCATTAATATCCATCAGTCAGCTGAGCAAGAGGCAATTAACCCAAACTTGTGTGTGCCACAGAAGTTCAACTGCAAAGAGAACAAGTATTTAAGATCAGTAACTGAATAAAGCTGCTCATTCTACAAACAAAAGGTTACGTTGCTCCATTGCTCAAAGTGACTTCTCAGAGTAGTAAGCAACTTCCTGCAAACCCCTCAAGCCTTTCTAGTCTCTCATGCAGCTGCTTTATGGCTTTTTATCAGGTGTCTGGACACAAGAAATGCAGCGGTGTTGTCACTTCAACATACAACCCCTGCCCCCATTATGCTTTAGCACATATCCATTATGCATCTAACTGCAAGTATTCAGGGTCACGTGGATGAGGCTTTGAGTAACATGATCTAGTGGAAGACGTCCCTGTCCATGGCAAGGAGCTTGGATCAGATGATCTATAGAATTCCCTTCTGACCATTCTCTGATTCTACCTCAGCACTACACATGATTTTCCTTCAAAAGCACATTCCTCTTGTGTGAAACTGCAGCATCATCTTTCCCAGAGCACAGATTTCTCTTTTTCAGTCATAAGAGTGGACAATCACTTTGATTTATAGGTATGGATTTCAGTTTAATCAGTCAGCCTCTGTTTTGGTCATACTAGTTCAAATCAGAAGGACCTCATGATCTAATGGACAAGCAGACTTCTGTTCACATTAAACTAATCCTAACAAATTAGAACAAAACAAACAAATAATGAATCAGGAAGAAAACTGAGCAAGGACACAGAATGACAGTAAAAGTAATATTGTGACATTCACAATAATTTGCATAATTCCTTCTGTATCTAAGTTTGCCAGAATTCCCAACAGCTACCACAATTTCTGCAAAAAGATAACAAAGTGTTAGAATTTCCATGCCAGTGTGCTGAAAGTATAGGAAATGTACACAGCTACCAAAGATAGATGATTACCTAGAATAAAAGAAATGAGACATGAAATGCTCCACTGTCAAAATCCAATGATTTGGGCATCAGCCTGCAGTAAATGTATGACTGAAACAGACAGATTGCAGTATGTTAAGAAAATAAACAAATATCAATGAATACCCAGCTTGGGCTCAGATATTTTCAAAAGTGTAAAAAAGAACTGCTTCATCTGAAATAATGTGCTGAAATCTTAAGAAGTTTCCTTCCAGCTTCTCTTATTAAACCATCTAATTTGTGTGTCTGCCTTGAACTTCATTACAAGCAGATCTACTGCACTGTCTATCAGCCAGCTAGCATCCTTGAAACAATTCCTATTTGCATCATAACTATGTAACTTCACACTTCCTTTCTATGCCTGTCTATTAAATCACAGTAAACTTTCTGCAACAAAATTTAAACTCCTGCTCTTAACTGAATTTCTGGGTGAAAAAAGCTCTGCTTTTGTACAAACTCACCATCACTGAGAAACAAACAATAAACTAAGTAAAAGCTTGGTGTGTCAATAATCATATACCTCTTCACGTTTTAAGTGTCCATTGATTGTTATATAGCCTGCATGAGTACAGATTTGAGAGAAAAACACTACTGCAGGAGAAAGAAAAAGGGACTTGCAATCACAGAATTTACTGGTATATACATAAACATTTCACAAGTCCAAGCACCAGGCTCTACACTTTAGCCATAGCAACCCCATCCGGCACTACAGGCTGAGGACAGAGCAGCTGGAGAGCAGCCAGGCAGAAAGAGACCTTGGGGTACTAGTTGACCCACGACTGAACATGAACCAGCAGTGTGCCCAGGTGCCCAAGAAGACAAATGGCATCCCAGCCTATATCAGAAATATTGTGGCCAGCAGGACAAGGAAAGTCCTTCTTCCCCTGTACTCAGCACTGGGTAGGCCACACCTTGAATACTGTGTCCAGTTCCAGGCCTCTCAAGTTAAGAAAGATGTTGAGGTGCTTGAACATGTCCAGAGAAGGGCACCAAGGCTGGTGAGGGGGCTGAAGCACAGCCCTGTGAGGAGAGGCGGAGGGAGCTGGGGGTGTGCAGCCTGGAAAAGAGGAGGCTCAGGGGAGATCTTATTGCTCTCTACAAATACCTGAAAGGAGATTGTAGCCAGATGGGGTTGGTCTCTTGTCCCAGGTACCCAGTGACAGAACAAGGGGACACACCTCAAGCTGTGCCAGGGTAGGTTTAGGCTGGACATTAGGAAGAATTTCTTTACAGAAAGAGTGACTGGCATTGGAATGGGCTGCCTGGGGAGGCACTTCCTGTCCCTGGAAGTGTTTAAAAAGAGACTGGATGAGGCACTTGGTGCCATGATTTAGTTGATTAGTTGGTGTTGGGTGATAGGTTGTACTCTATGATCTTGAAGGTCTTTTCCAACCTGATTGATTCTGTGATTCTGTCTTCTTAAAAATCAAATCACTCCAATCTCCATTTGAAGAGCTTGTGTTCACTTTCTCTTTTCTAAGCATTTGTGTTCTATAACTACTGAGTACCAAGAGGTTTTCCTTCTGAGCATCCAAACCCAAAATTCCTCCTCAGACTAATTTTAGCTCATTTTTCCTTTAACAACAATTCTTGTTACTTCGCTTTTCACACACCCACACAACTTTTTGAAAGACTTTCAAGTCTTAGAGAGTACAGATTCTGCTGAATAAAATATCCACTGCTGTTTGACAGCCTGTGTAATCACAAAAAATTTCACAAAAGCAATTCCATCTCACCAAAAGGTGAATTTTTCAGTCTACTAGGACAAGAATTTTTCTTGCTTTTCTTATTTTTTTTTTTTCTGGGCAAAACCATTAGCATGCTCCAGAAAGCTTCTTTCAACTTGATGACAATTACAGTGCTTGAACTCTGAGTGTAGTTACTAACTACTGCTCCCTCAGTAGACCAGCTAATAGCAGAAAGAAGAGGTGGAAGATTCACTAAGTAACATCTAGGGTTTGTGTATGCTGTCAGATGGAGAACCCTTTCCATAAGGATTTCCTGTGGAAACCTGAACAGGATTTATAAATATAGATGTACTGAATCTGCTTGAAATGGAGTTAATTTTCCTCACAGCAGCCCTCATGGCGCTGTGTTGTGGATTTGTCACTTAAATAGTGCTGATAACAGATCCATGTTTTGGTTACTAGTGAAGAGTGTTTGTAGAGCCTCAAGGTCTTCCCTTTTTCTGCCTCTGTCCCCCTCCTGGTAAAACAGGCTGAGGTGGGCAAGCTGGAAGGGAACACAGCCAGTGTGTATATAATAACATACAATGGCATGCTCAGCAATAAAAAAAAAAAAGGTGAAGAGGAGGGCAGGCTTCTTGGCTTCCAAAGTTGTTGTCTGGAGATTGGCTGGGCATCAGTCTGCCTGTGGGAGGTGGTGAACGATTTCCTTTGCTTCACTTGTTTGTTCCCCCCTCTTTCCCTCACATACTAAACTGTTTTTCTCAACCAATGAGTCTTCTTGCTTCATCTCTTACTGTTTGCTCTCTCTTCCCACTGAGGGGGTGTGAGTGAGCAGTTGTGTGGGTGCTTAGCTGCTGGCTGTGGTCATTAGATAAGTAGATAAGTGTACCCTGTAAAAAGGGATGTGTGTGGCATAACAGATTTCTAAAGCTTTTCAAGCTATGCCACCTTCAGCATCAGCCACTCCACAGTGACTGATTCCTCTCATCAGTTCATGACAGTTCTCAAGAAGCTGCTGTCCAGCGTAGCTTAATCTAGACCCCTAGCATCTCCAAATCTCACCCTCTCATGGAACTAAACTGCTATACCTAGTATAGAGGTTTTTCAGCTTAAGAGAAATAGAGCATTTGCAATGCCTGACTGATACACAGGGAATTAGATCAGCTAGAGCAATAGCAACACTTGTGGAAAATTTAAGATTAGCATCACTGAACAGTTTATGCTTAAAAAAGAAGAACAAATAAGTGGCATTCAGCAGAGGTTTGGGCCACTGCAATAGTAAGAGATTCTACCTGAATCTGAAGAAAAGAAGAGGATAGAGAAGGCACTGACAAAATGCATCAAACATGCCTACAGATCAAGAATCTTTGAAGCCCTTTTCAGTGTAACAAGGGTGAACATGACCTGGGTGAGAGAAAGAACATGTAGTCTTTCAGTATGGGGTGTTTCAAAGCCCTGTGCTCCAGATTCTGTGAACATATGTCATGGGCTAGAGTCAAAGATAGTTGCACAAATGCTACTAGCAGAACATTTCTGATTTATCAGTGGGCTCTAGCTCTCCAACATCAATCAACTGTTCCTCATTGCCCACCCCATATTCTATGTACACACTGCACAGTGCTACTCTAACATGTAAAGCTGATGCTGTATCTTGTACTGCAAGGGCTCCATTTTAGGTGCTGATAATCGCAGTATTGTTTGTCATTTGCACTCAAGAAATAGAACTTTCTATGCTCTCTGGCCACTTGATCCTGCTGCATGCCCTGATTTTTCTCTTCTTTCAGAGAAATCAGGTGAGTGGGATAAAGTGCCAGAATTTCCAGATACAGGTTTTTATATTCATGTTCTCAAAAACATGCTAATATTCTTAAACAACAACTAAGATAACAGAACAGCAGCTTAAATAGCAGTTACTATCTGCACTGCACTCAACTGTGTCAATTCAAAAGCCTCTGTTCTCAGGTTGCACATACATATACCAGCAAAAACTGTCTAGTGAAACATTCCTTCTGTGATGGAAACATTGATTACAGCATGTGGTAAAATTAGGCACGTTCTGAGAAACAAAAGCAGAAAAAAAAGGTAAACCACAATTTTCCCTTTGAAATACGTGCCAAGTAAATTACACCCCTAGTTAATCAGATAAATAATTAGCCTCTTCAGAATCTGGTTTTCAAAGGCCAGCCAAGGTCCTTCTCCTAGTTTTGCTTAAGTCTGAACAAACCCAAACTTGGTGCATTTCAGGCTTTCAGATTCAACTATTAGAAAATGGTTGGTGGGACTCTGGTCATTCTGCACTGGTTTAGTTCTCCTACACCTTGATGCATAAACTGAAGTACGGTGATACCGTAGTCAAAACAAGAAAAAGCAAACCAGAAGACAGGCTCTGCTGAAGACTTCATCTTTTCTTTTTTGAAGTGGAGATGCTAATTTTCTTCATTCTGTGAGCAACTGTCAGGTCTTGGTAGCAGGCTGCAAAGAACCTTTGGATATCAATTTAAGTGAACGTTCTTCTCTCTCCCAGAAAGACAACCTATGCACTTGATCGGTGACCTCTACACTACTGCCTTTAAATAATCTTCCTTTTAGGTGCTTTGTTGCCTTCATATATTTTGGCAACAGTTGTTTTTTTCCTGATGGCTATACATTTACTACTTTCAAACTACAATGTACTGTCTCAGAAACACATCCTTCGTGTACAGAAAACAGCGGAAAGAGGGAGACAAAAAACAGTCTAATTTGGGTCTATTTTGCATGCAGCATGCAAACAATATGAAGTTCATCTTTATGGATTTTATGAGCCCTCTGACAATCCTGACTCACAAACAGGAGAGAAGGTGGAAACAAAGGAAAAGAATACCAAGCTACTGGAGGAGGGAGGGGATCAAACCAAGGCACTTGCAATGCAGCAAACCAAGACTATTTTCAATTATCTGTTATGTAACACAAACTGCCATTGTGTTTCACTGGAGTATTTAAAGAAGAGGAGGGAGGCTCAGGGGAGACCTTATTGCTCTCTACAACTACCTGAAAGGAGGTTGTAGCCAGGTGAGGGTTGGTCTCTTCTCCCAGGCAATCAGTGACAGAACAAGAGGACACAGTCTCAAGCTGCACCAGGGCAGGTTTAAGCTGGAGGTCAGAAAGAATTTATTCACAGCAAGAGTGATTGGCATTGGAATGGCCTGCTTAGGGAGGTGGTGGAGTCACCATCCCTGAAGGTGTTTAAACGACTGGATGGGGCACTTCATAGAATCATAGAATGGTAAGGTTGGAAGGAGACCTCAAGGATCATCTAGTTCCAACCCCCTGCCATAGGCAGGGACACCTCCCACTAGCACAGGTCACTCAAGGCCTCATCCAACCTGCCCTTGAACACCTCCAGGGAGGGAGCAGCCACAACCTCCCTGGGCAACCTGTGCCAGTGCCTCACCACCCTCACTGGAAAGAACTTCCTCCTAACATCCAGTCTAAATCTGCCAGTTCAAACCCATTGCCCCTTGTCCTGTCATTACAAGACCTTGTCAATAGTCCCTCCCCAGCCTTCCTGTAGGCCCCTTTCAGATACTGGAAGGCTACTCTAAGGTCTCCTTGAAGCCTTCTCTTCTCCAGGCTGCAGAGCCCCAACTCTCTCAGTCTGTCCTCATAGGAGAGCTGCTACAGCCCTCTGATCATCTTTGTGGCCCTCCTCTGGACCTGCTCCAACACTTCCAACATTTAGTCCCATGGTTTAGTTAATTAGAAGGTCTTAAGTGATAGGTTGGACTCCATGATCTCAAAGGTCTTTGCCAAGCTGGTTGATTCTCTGATTGCTGCAGAGGAAAACTAACGTCTGAGCAAAGAATTGTACCACAGGGAATGTGAGTTCACAGAAGATGCCACTGAAAGAAATAGGGGTTTATCTGTCTTCATTTTATATTTCTCTCTAACATGCTCCCATATCTTAAGGAAAATGCCTAGTCCTCCTGCAGTGAGCAGAAACCTTCGAGAGTCTTCCTGAGAGTAGATCTATGTGATTTGTACTAGAGGCTATATGTACTTTGACTCTTGGTGACCTGTTGTAAAACTTATGGTGTGTGGTTTCTGCCTCTAGCTTCTTGATTTAAGGAACTGAATTTGTTTCTTTTTTTCACCACAGCCTATCATCAACTATAACTGCTTTCCACATAAACCAAATAAGCATCTAAACATGTTACCTGTGGCACTGTATCCCCTCAGAATTCTGCATGGTGAACATCATAATGCACTGAACTGTGTGCTACATACCATAATATCTGCCATGACTCAGGAAAGGTTAAACAAATATAAAGGTTTTGCATAAAACTGAAAGAAATGTGTTCCCTGACTGACGACTGAAATACAATTAGCTGCTACCTGCAGGAAGAAACCAGGTACTTCCTAAAAGTGATGAAAATTACTTTTGATCAGGTAATGTGCTGAGGTCTGTGCTTCAGGAGGGCAAGAGACATAAAAACAAATAATAACTTTAAGACACCAACCTATGTAATTTCTGATAAAAACATCTGTAGTATTTTTAGTTCTCAGTTGAAGTGGGAGAACCAATCAGACTTGGGAAATCAGTCTTCTTTTATGCTACTGACATCAGTATTAGAAAATGCTTAGCTAGCATAGCTCACTAAAAATGTATTTGACAGTCATTTTAAAGGCAGCCCTTAGCAGATTAGAACTTGGTATGAATATGGATCTCAAATCCAGGCAGCACTGATTCAGGGAGCACATTCAGTTCTCAAGACTAGAAAGGAACAAGAAACAAAAGGCAAGGCAGAAAGAGACTATAAAGTGAGAGAGAAAAAAGGAGAGAGAAGCTTCATCTGACAGTCTGCATGTGGTTTCCTACAGCATCATGTTCTTTAATACCGGTAATGTTTATCTACTGCAATTACCTCTGCTGTCCCTACAGGTCTCTAATTCACAGTCAGGATCCAGAAGCTTTGTTACTCAGCTTTATAATTTAGAGCAGTGGGCCAAGCTCTGCATTTGGCAGACAAACCTGCTGCATTAGAGTAAACCAAGATGCTAATGAACCTGGGATGTAATTCTTTATTCTGTTGCCAACCCTCTCTCAACACCTTGCAGCCACTAATATCAATAATACAATACTACGCAACAGAAAAGCAATACAAGCAAGCTGAGATATTGGAGTTACTAAGCAATTGGATTCTACCTTCTGACTTTAGGGTTTTTAAGAGAGTTTTTGTTTATCCCTAACAGGACATAGAGCAATTTTAAACTAACTCGTTCCCCTCCTCCTCCTCTCCCCCAGCAGCACACAGAATGTTGCTATTAAGTGTGAAGTCTGTGTTACTTTAAAAGAGCTCAGGAGCTGGAAGGATCTCAGCAGCATATGGGAAGAACAGTAGCAGCTAGTTACAACAGGAGTCCCAATTTATTTTTCCCCCCTGGGAACTCTACCAGCTATACTGCACACACTTTGCTGCAATGTGTGCATGCAGGACTCCTGGGGTAGCATTTCACGTGTAGTAAAATGTATGCCAACCCCAAAGGGACTATCATACTTCATATGAGTCTGTAAAGCCTATTTTTCATGCAAATATCTGTAGCAGTGTAGGAAGAACATCTGAATCTAAAAGTCTATAACGGGGACCTATAAAAACACATCTATGGAGGAAGAAAAGGGTTCCAAATGCATGGACAACTGCTACCAACTATCACTTCAAAGTTACTTGTGATGGCTGACCTATTAAATGTGGTGACCCTGACAGGCAGGAATAGAGACACAGGGATGGCACTAACCTGCTGCCCATAGCACTCTAGTACTGGTTTTCAACCAACTGCTGAGTGTCCTTTCTCATCTTTTTGTTTCTCTGTTACAATGTTCATTCCTTTTGTGGCAATCTAATAATGTACAAACTCTGACATTTGGCTCCTCTGATGGGTAAACCTTGGATACTCACGTTTCACTGAAAAAAAAACAACCCACCCTCACAGTACATGTAACTCCACACAGCAGTGTATAAGGTTCTGGAAGTTTAGAAATCTTGTTAGGGTTTATTGTGGGGGTTGGAAACCGCTTTCAAACGATGTCTAATGCTGAGAAGACATTATTCATTGTCACAGCAGGCAACTGTGGAGCACTGAGAGATTTAACTTTGCTGAAAAGGAACGGGTGGATAAGAAACCTTGAAATTCAATCACAGAATGTCAGGGGCTGGAAGGTACCCCGAAAGATCATCCAGTCCAACCAACCCCTCTGGCAAAGCAGGATCACCTATACCAGATCACACAGGAATGCATCCAGGCAGGTTTTGAATATCTCCAGAGGGGGGAGACTCCACAACACCCCAGGGCAGCCTGTTCCAGTGTCCTATCACGCTCACAGGGAAAAAAAAAAATCCTCCTCACGTTTACACAAAGCTTCCTATGCCTCATTAAAAAAGACACCACGAAGAGAAGACAATGCTGTTACAAGGCAACTACTGTTCAAAGAATATGAAAACCGGCACAATCCGACTGTATTTTGTAATGGTGTTTCCATTCCTGCTAAAATGCTTGGAAGGCTAATTTGGCAATGAGTTTTGGATGCCTTGTGTTGTTGAGCACTGAGGGACCCAGGAATAACAACTACAACAAAACTAAATTAACAACATACTTAAGTGGCATGAGGGACAAGACAAATATCTTACTTTAACAAACTGGCTAAAGATACCAGAGCATTGCTGAAAAACAGGCTGTTGCATGACACATTACAGTAAAACTTGCAATTTGCTCAATTTGTTGCCTGTCTTTCCCTGAGCAGCTAGGCAGACAGGATAGACTGAGAGAAAGCTAGAAACTAACAGATGAATAAAGACATTGGTGATCAAATCATGAGTTCATTGACTTCCTACACTGTGGAACACTAGATTTTAGCTAACTCATGCTGGAATAGCAAGCAGCAAAAACCATACAGGAGCAGATACTATCAACACGAGATATGCGGCTTTGATGCTTGGTCATGCCTGCAGCTCCGTGTTCCATGAGTGACTTGCCAATTCTTCTGATTTTAGGGTGGTTGCACACTATTTCACTCGTGCTTATTCTAGTTTAGATGAGGTCAGGTTTCATAAGTGCAAACCAGCTCAAGAGTACTATGCAGAACCAGCTGATTTGACTATTTCTTCACTATCAATTCAAATAGGATTCAGCACAGCAAATCCTGCGGCCATGCAAATGCTTTGTACAGCCGATGAAATCAAAACACCACAAGAAAACAAACATTACCTATGTTTGCCAGCTAAAAGATCAGACAAGATAAATTTTGACACTTTACTAAAAAAAATAAAAATAAAAAATATCATTTCACTAATGCTGCTGCTGCTCTGGCATATCTGGAAGGAAAGGAAAAAGAACTGAAATATGAGCACATTCTCAGGATTATCATGGGTTGAATTGAATCTGCTGATGTCTATTCAATAGCCTGCTGCAATCATGACAGCTTCAAAAAGAAAGTGCTGATTGGAAGAAAGTATTATTGTGCTCAAAGTTCAGATTGTAACACGAGAGGCTTCCTGTTCTGGTTGCTGCTTCAAGTTTCCACGTTTGGGGTGCTGGTCTTTTCCACTGTGCTGGCTGCTGCATGCTTGGGTGGGTGGGGGAAACGTTTTATTGCTGGCTTCTGCTGCTGCTGTTGCTTTTGCTGTGCTAAGGTAATTGTAAACTGTATCATCTAATTAAGCTCATCATCTCACCACAGATTTTATTGTGTTACTTTCCTTCTCACCCATGCATGTGCTTCATTCAGAGGGCAGACTGTGAACCAGGACACTTCTGCTCCCAATCTATGTGTGTGGGGCTCACTTGTTAGGGCAGACTGTGTTAACCCAGGACAGGGATCTTCCTCCCAAGATCTGTACAAAAGTCAACTTCCCAAGATACTGCCAGAAAGCAAATCATGGAACTGTATCTCATAGCCTAAGGGACACACCTTGCATTGTTTTTCCTTCCCAAAAGACAAAGTATGAAAAACTAAAAATCATCCCTCTCTCCTTTCAAGCTGCACAATTGTTCAAGCTGCACAATTGTGGAACCCATAGGGTTGTCTGTGCCCTAGATTTGTCTTTGAAGTGAGCAAGCAGAGAAGAGGCAATAAAATGCTTAAGGAGATAAAAGTTGAACACACAAACACACAGTCAAACTCACTGTGTAATAAGAAATTAAACACAGGACACTGAACTGAGATTTTATACTTCAGCACTCCTCCAGTGCAGAAACTCAGGAAGGTTATTTATTGACTCAATTAAAATCTCAGCAGATGAATGACAACCTTGCTTCTTCGATGAGGCATTGATGTTTCTAGGGAGAAGTTTTAGTACCTAAAGTAATACTACTTTTACATTGCAGTAGCCAAAAGGAGTTGCCAAAGTTAGCACAAAAGATTCATATTTCAGGGAAAGAAATGTTATCTGAAGAGAATATTTCAAGAAAATATTATGGTGTTCATCATTACAACCCTTCTACACATACTGAAATAGTGACTATGACTTTTCATTCTAATTTACTGAAATAGGCAATTTACAACCTTTAGGGACAGCTTTCTTTAAAATTTTGGCTGTTTAATCAGTCAAGATATTTAGATTTCCCCTTTTTTCCCCCCACCAGTTTAACATTTGGATTGCTTTACATAATAAAGCATTATCAATGTTTAAGATGAAAATTCTCAGTTTAGGAAAAAACAAAAAATGTATAACCTCCAAATTGTTTTTGTTAAAATAAGAAAACCAAATAGAAACTTCTGAAAACTAGAGCTTTGCAGAACTCCAAGGTATTGGAACAGAAAGGGCTCATAGAGAGGCTCCTGTGCCTCCATGTGGCTTGGGAAGCTTAAAGAATGTCCCCACAGTTGTCAGTGAAGGATTGTGTACCCCAAAACTCCCACCATAGCCACACACCCATTGTGTTAAAAAGCAAGCAGCTAAGGAGAAACCTATTGAAACCAACAGAGAGAGATTCTAGGGAATGAGCTTTCTACTCTCTCATGGCTTTATACCTTGGAGGTCTCTAACTAACGTAGCAGAATAAAATTTACCAGCCCAGTAGATTTTCAGGCAATCTCCTATATACCCAGAGAAGGAAAACTGGTCAGAGAAATTTTGGTAAACCTTTTCTTTCACAAAGTATCTACAAAGGGTGCCAATCTCTGTAATACATTATGATTTTCCTGGCAGTTTTCTGGCAAATTAATCCACATGAATATAGACATCACAACTTAAAATACCATGTATCTTCAGACATATCCCAAAATAACACACAGAATCTATTACAGAAGTTCATCTACATCAGCACTTCTTGTGGAAGACCTGAGTCACACTCAAGCCTTTGCAAAGCATATGTGCAAACAGGCTTTCACTAAATTATAAGACAGAAATTAACAGAGCAGCCTAATTCTCTATTTATAGTAGTAAAGGCATCACTGTTATCTACTTTTGCAATGTTTAATTGCAGAATTCAATAGCTGAAAGGCATTTTCCAAAACAAAAACACCCAAAACAGCTCCCTCCCCAAACCTCTAAAGAATGTACCACAAAATGGTACCTACTCATCAAAAACACAGAGAGATGGAAAAGGAAGGCAAAGAAAGAAAGTAACAATGAAAGAAAAAAAAACCCAACATTAAATCAAGCTACAGAGCTTTTCAACAGTATAGTCAGAATATTACACCTACTCTTCAGGCAGAAGGGAGAACTCTCATAACCCAAATTTAGCAAATATCTTCGGCTAATGTTCTTCACATGAAAAGAGGGTTTTGCATGGACACACACATGGCACTTAGGACAACTGTGGATGAAGATAAACATTAATTACAAGAAGTACTTCACATCACAGCAGCAGCACAGCTATCTCCAGTCTTTCACTTTTAGGAGACCCAGATGAAGAGAAGGTTTTTTTGCTTGTTTCTTTTGGGGAGTTTAAAAGGAAAAAAAGAAATTGAGAGCATCTGGTGATAACTGCAATGACTCTTGTGAAAGCACTGGAAAGAACAGAAATGAGAACATCCTCTGGGAGCTCCAGCAAGTGAGCAGCAGCAGAACCATCCTGATACCCTGAGTTTGACACAGAAGAGCAATACTGTGCATGCAAAGGAAGGGTAGCAGTTGACCTTCCCTGAACAACAGAATGTACAATGGTATATAGGCAGGGAGGCAACTTGCTACTAAGACAGACATAGAAGCTGTGACCCAGCATGCAATAGAGCAAACAACCTTTTCACTGGCTTTAGCGGATCTCATAAGCACTGGTGCCATTTTTACCTTCTGTCAACCACAAACTCCATGAGTTAAATTTCCTCTTCACAGAATCACAGAAAACATCTGGTTGGAAGAGATCTCAAAGATCATCCACATCCAACCTGGTACCTAATTCAGGGTCAATCCTAAACCATGTCCCTAAGCACCAGCTCCACAGGCTGTTTAAACACCTCCAGGGACGGCAACTCCACCACTACCCTGGGCAGACCATTCCAATGTTTGAGAACTCTCTCTGGGAAGAAACATTTCCTAGCATCCAGACTGAACCTCTCAGGCTCAGTTTGAAACCATTTCCTCTGTTTCTGTGGCTTGACACGACGGAGAAGAAGCTGCTCCCTCCTCTCTCCAACGTCCCTTCAGGTAGTTGTAGAGAGCAACCCCTCAGCCTCCTTTTCTCCAGACTGAACAACCCCAGCTCCCTCAGATGCTCCTCATAGGCCAGGTGCTCCAGGTACTTCACTAGCCTTGTTAACCTTCTCTGGACACGCTCCAGAACCTCAATGTCCTTCTTGTAGTGAGAGGCCCAGAACTGAATACAGTACTCGAGGCGTGGCCCCACCAGTACTGAGTACAGGGAGGATGATCACCTCCCCGCTCCTGCTGGCCACAGTGTTTCTAACCCAAGCCAGGATGCCATTGGCTTTCTCGGCCACTTGGGCACACTGCTAACTTGTATTTAATCGACTGTCAACCAATACCTCCAGGTCCCTCTCAGAGTCACAGCTTTCCAATCACACATCCCCAAGTCCATAGCTTACCATGGGGCTGCTGTGACCCAAACCTCAACAATAAGCACTGGACAATTTCTATAGTGCTGAAGAAAAGCAGGTTATCGTCTACTCAGACTCACAGTATAGAGAATATCTTGTGGTCTTTTTGTATAGCAGACTTGTAGAAAAAGATACTGGCAAATACAGACATAAAATGGCTTTTTTTTTTTTTAAAGTCCTCTTTTATTCCGAGGTAATAATAATAATCATAATTACAAAACCCCCAAGACAACAATACAAAACAAACCCAAATAAACAAAACAAAACCAAAACAAAAGCCCCACACCAAAACCCTGCAACTGAAATACACAGTATTAAAAAAGAGATCCAGTCCTGCTCTTTTTCTGAAACCTGGAGTGCTTAACTGTCTACACCAGGTGCCACATAACCCTGATTTTATCCTGCCTGCTGAACAGCCACATCTCGTGACTTGGGCTGTTTGGTTTAAGTTTCCTCTGCAAAAAGTCCAGTTCCTCTTTCTTATGTTCTTGCTGGATAGAGACTGCTTACCTACAACCTTGGCAGGAGTGCAGTATGAAACTATAGGAACAGTGCTGGCTTCTGAAAGCCTGTAATTCCTTAGGCATCAATTTGGCAAAAGCTCCAACCTTATGCTCACAGTCTATAAATTTTTCAAGGAGTGCTGGAGACTTTTTACCTAAAGCAGACTTGAAAAAGACAGACCTTCATGAAATGACAGCAGCTCACATGCCTTACTACCCCCTTCCATATTTCAGCACTACTTGGGACTAGGCGAGAGGTTCAACACGCAATGTTTTTGGAGAAAAGGGAAGCAGTTTCTCCATTTTAAAGCTAGGTTTCCTTTCCAAACCTCCCTGTTGCAAGCAGTTTTGTTTTATAATCACCATCCTCTTCACCTGGGGACTTTTCCATCAGCCTCCTTAGGTGATCCAAGTCCCACCAGCTAATCTGTTGCTTAGTTACTCCTCCTCTGTATTTCAGACTCCAAAATGATCTGTCTGGGGCAACGGCCAACTTTCAGTAAAATATTGCTCTATTTAAATACATGTTCATTGTGGTTAAAATGACCTGTTATTTTTGCTTTCTGGCACTGCAGATATGCTCCTCCTCCCTGGAAGATTTCAGAACAACACAGGAACAGAGGCTGCCAAGAAAGAAACCAAGCCCTGTGTTCAAAGTGGGGTTTGAAGCTTTATGCAGACTGTTTCCAGCACTGAGGAGATGCTTCATGCTGCATGAAAACTGACACACACCACCCCCATCCCCACCTTAATAGCATGACAAACCTGGAGAGTATGCTCCAAGTACGTGGTTTTGTTTTACATGGAGCTAATTGTGCCAGCTGTATTTTGCTGTAGCGAAGTGCAGAAATCCACCTGCAACGTGCTAGCACTCTGTGGTGCTGGGCAGTATATGAACTTGTTTTGCTGTTTCCATCAGAACTCAAATCCATTACAATCTGACCTTCTTACACAGCATCTTTCAGATTTCCCCAGACCCTACCTCTTTTTCCTTTCAAGCTGCAGTTACAGGCCTGATTCTTATTTCCCAGTCGGTAGCTGCAAGCCACACTAATTCCTCCTGCCTCAGCTAAATCATTTTAGATTTCCTAACCACCTATGAGTGAAGAGTGAAGAAACTGAGAGAAAACAGCTTAGCACTAGGCTTGTGTCTCAGTCTGGGCAGGCTGTTAGTCATCCCAGACTGCAACAAAACATTTCACCAACTCCTAATGTGGTAGTTTGATGGGTCCCACGTTCCCTTAAAGACCACAGAGTTATGTCCAGTAACAAATGTCACAACTGCCATACAAAAAGCTATTTTGCTTCAGGTTTGGATTCCTCATCTTTCTTTTTTTTTTTTTTTTTAAATAGCTGAAAGTGTTAAGAACAGTGTTAATCACTAGCATGCACCCAGTTTACTTCACAGGTACACCACTCAGCACACATCCCTCACACAGTCACTACTTTCTTTACTCCAACTAAACACATGGAATAACTTATGAAACAAAGCCAGGAGGCTACTTGTGGGAGATATGCTGATAAAGATCAATGCCAAAATCTTGCTTCTGCCCTCATAAACTTATTTGGTAGATAAAACACGTTCACTGTCTTCAGCAGGAATTTGATGTCACTCCTATAGCACAAGGAGCTGAATTTAGGAGAAAACAATGACATAAGGGCATTAAAAAGAGCATGTAAAGTACAGAAAAAAATTTAACAGTCAGGCTGCAAGATTAGTGAGAGGTTAAAAAATGTGTTGTCTCCATCAGCCTTCTTTTCATTGGATAGCATTATATTTCTGTATTTTCAAGTGCAAGTACTTGTAAGATAAAGGATCAGTGACAGTGAATGGAGACATGAAAATTCCAGCCTCTATGGTTCTAAACTAATTTAGCAGGTAAAGATATACAAAAGTAACTTAAAATACCTAAAAAGCTGGAAGCACACAGAATAAGCTTACACAGGGAACTGTTTCAAGATTGGTGTTCTAGAGGCCATTTTTGTTCTGGAAAGAACTGTTACTAGCTGTCTAGACCACTCTCAGTGATCACAGAGGGGACCTACCAGAAGGCATAATTGCTTCCATCCCACATGCACATCCACATTTCCCTCCAAGGGGTTTTCCAGAGACCCTGACTGGGAATACAGATTGAGGAACATCCTGAAGAGTAATGTAAATACAGCCTTTGCAGATTATTTCGATGCTGTCATAAAAGTCTTATTCTGGAGGCTATGACTTTGCACCAATATCTTTGCAGTTGAACAGAATGAGGCCTGCGGGTGGATTGGAAAACCACTTACTGCCCAGACACCAGGCATCTCACCACTGCCCCTAGCATCAAACTCGTGCCAGGTGGGAATTCAGGACAAGGCTGGAATGTGTTTCCCTCTGAGGGTTAAGATTCTTGGAGATTATCAACAAGGACATTAAAAAGGGTAGCAGGGTGCAACAAAGTAGGGAGTTCAGCTTCATAAAAACAGAGTTTGCTTTTCTTCCAAAACCAACTTTTTTTTTTTTTTGTATTAACGGTGCAATATTGAGCATCTCCACATTACATCTCTGTTGTACCTGTGCTTCCATCGCTGAAAAATCCAACCTCACTTAGCAGTGTTAACCAATAATGAAATCCCAGTAAATTATCTTATAAAAAACAACCCAACACACACACCCCAAAACCCAAACTGCCTCCAAAACCCAACCAAAAACTATTAAGATTTTCACTGAAGAAAGAAAAAGACTCCACAAGGGGCCTTACTATTGCTATCAATTCTCATACTGGAAGCTGGAAGATAATTTGGTAAGGAGTGACAACAGATAAACCTAAAAGGGAAAGCTCTAAGCTACAATTATAACTTAAAGATGCTGAATATTTGTGACTGAGCACACAACCCTTGAATGTACTCTATTGTGTGGGGCAGATCCTCAGACAGCAATTTAGAGTCCTGGAATCAATTTATGTCAAGCTGAGGAGCTGTCTTATGAGAGTCTGAAGCATATTAAACTGAGAATACTGATGCACTTGTTTACTTCTGTACCTCTTGACTTGAGGGCAAATTAATATTCAGTGGATCTAATGGACTATATTAATGACTACTGATACTGCTTGGTGTGCTATTTTAACTGGTTTTTATACTGCGATGCATAATGTAACTTCTAGAAGCAGTTACATAACTCACTGTCCCAATGTATTACTATTTTCTTGACTGGTTACATTAATTCCACTGACATAAACTCAGGCTGCTAATTTTGACACAGTGCAGTAACGTTCACATGGCTATTAAGATTTCCTGCTCCCTGTGAAAAATGCACATTTATTCTGAATTGCTTTTCATATTAGGGAAAACAAAGGAAAAACAACTGCAATGTATCCATGAAAGACTGGTATGTGTATCTGATAGCCTCAGAGCTGCTGTCACAAACATTTTGTGTTTAGTTTTTACAGGTTCTGACCAACAAAAGTCACTTCAAAGCTCTGTATACATTGTTTTCTGGTCTTGGGTTTTCTTTGCATTCAGTCTATATATTAAGCTATACCACGCACTCAGCATGTCCTTTTAACAAAACGGTAATTCAGTGTACTGGGACGAAAAGTGGCACTCTCATTCAAGTAGAAGACTAGCAATAATCTCTATTTTTTCCCCCCCTTACTGTTCAAAGAAACTGAACAAAGAAACTTGTCTCCCTCATAACATCAAGCAGATGCTACCTATGTTTCTTGCTTTGTATACAATTAATGCTCCTTAGGACTTAAAAATCGAGGTGAAGTAACCACAGATATGCATGGGAGCACTGCTTCTGCACAGAAACATCTACATCAGCTCACTGGAGACCTATATGCAGCACAATCCAAAACACAGGGCCAATGTGCTTTCCCTGTCCTGCCGGTAACCACAAGTGGAAGACTAACACAGCATTCCCATAGCCACATAAGCTCAGGATAAGGTTTGCCTCATTTCCTTGAAATGGAACTGCCTCATTTCCCTAAAAACATTACAGTCTAAAGAGCAAAACCTAGATAAGGGTAGACAGACATCAAAGACTAGAGCCTACGGGGAAGAATTTGGGGACTGGTAAAGGAACAAGTGGGAATTAAAAGCTGTTCTCCCATTTTGAGGTTAAGAGATGAAATTGTAGCTCCCAGGGTG
This sequence comes from Ramphastos sulfuratus, assembly GCA_013399055.1. Classification (NCBI taxonomy): domain Eukaryota; kingdom Metazoa; phylum Chordata; class Aves; order Piciformes; family Ramphastidae; genus Ramphastos; species Ramphastos sulfuratus. The sequence goes on along the minus strand of WBNM01011784.1, from coordinate 58,469 downwards.
CCTTTCAGCTGCCTCTATGCCCACTTTGATGTGCAGTGGAAGCTCCTGTTTTCCACCTCCCTCATGGGTTGAAGCAATTTCTGTTCAACACACCATAGCCCAATTCATCTTTGCTAAAGCAAACAGTAAGGCTTAAGAGATGTGTGTACGTGTCAAGCACACACAGACCCATGCACCCTATTGTGCAGTGACAGAAAACATAGACCTGTCCTGCACTACTTCACCACGAGCTCCTTAACAAAACACTCTATGCTCTGAACAATGTCCCTTTGTTAGGTAACAATCCAACAGCTACAGGGCCTCCGTTAAGTGCTTTCCCCATTAAAATGCAAATCTCTGCCTTGACACAATGACACCCAAAGTGGAATTCTGTATACAAGTGGTGTACAAGCACAGAGCTTGTGTCATCTACTGATAATGAAGATTTCAACAATTACTTTAATTCCTTTCATGTTAATAACACATTTCCTCCAGGAGGGAAGAAAAGAGAGGATGTCTTTTAACGAGAAAGACATATACTGAAAGATGCAAGCTGAAATTAAGTTTTCTGATTTCAAACAATAAATTCCATGACAAATTAACAGAAACAATATAGCAAGTAGCAAAATAATATTAATAGGAGGCTTCTAGCCAAAACAGGTTTTTCTAATCTGAGGGTTTCACGGTTTCATGAAAAATTGCCATTATTTATTCTTGTCTGCTAAGCTATAAATCACAATAATAGTAACATACAATAAACTATGTCTTTTGAAAGATAATGCTGTAAGTAGAACTTTGCACCAAAACTCTGAATCAAGAACTGACTGCCTAAAAAGGTTGTATTTCTCTTCTTGTTCTGGTACGTATACAAATGAGAAAAGCCACAGATCTCAAAATATACAGCAAAATGTCCCAGCTAGAGAATTTACATAGCCACCTGAATAAAACAGGAAGAGCCTTTAACCATAGGAGACTATAAACATAGCAGTTTAAGAAAATCCACAACCAGTACTCATCTCTGGATGACTGAAATTATATATTAAAAATGCAGCCATAAATCTGTCCTTCTCTTTGGGATGTAAGTGCTGTTAAGCATCTTTACTTCCTTTTAGTTTGAGTGTTATCACCTTTATGAAGGCAAACCTAGGCAGGCAAGTTCTGCTATAACAGCACATGAAACAAAAAATATTAGTGAGTCTGAACCAACTTTCCTTTTCCATTCAACAAGTCAGTCAAGGGCCAGTGTTAGAAAGGGTTCGATATCAGCCTCAGTCATGTGCCATTTTGTAACATCCTGATGGGTCCCCCATGCCCTGTTCGATTTGAAAGTATTACCACATTAGCCACTATTCCCTACTTACCAACTGCTCTGGTTTCACTGGGACAGAATCCTAGGCCACTTGTGGGCTGCAGGGTGTTAGCAGTTTCAAGTCATCCAAGGCAGCTGACGTGAACAGACCATAAATATCACATAAGTGTGATATTTATGGGGAAGTTTGCTGAGGAGGGGGCTTCTTGCTCTATCGTGGTAGGCCTAAACAGGCCTCTTGGGCTTGTACATGTTCTGGCTTGTGCAGACATGTTTTTCTGCTGTTTTGGGGAGAGAGCAACCGCGGGAAAGGGGACAAAGGACCTGGCGCCACTAAGTCTGGGGTCCGGGGCCTGTCCATCACCTGTGGTTGCTAGGGGGCACATGATTGCCTTGTGCAGGGCCCGTGATCTGCCCAAAAAAGGATAAAGCAAGCCTATGGCTTCACCCAATATGGCAAAATCTTGGGTAACTGCCATTTGATTGGCTATCTTGTGTCCAAAGGTCCAATTGATCTTTGGGCTGTGTTATAAAGGAGCAGGGAACACGGGGTGCGTGCCTTCCACCATTACAGGTGCCTGCTTGC
>WBNM01011784.1:5375-56287 GCA_013399055.1 Ramphastos sulfuratus | reverse complement strand
GAGAAAATTATATTATAGGCTGTGAAAGGAAAAACAATGGTGATGTCTACTTCACTCATAGGCTTGCTGAGACGTTTAAGAACAAGTACTCAAAACAAAGATAAGTCAGTCTCTGGGGCACAGCATCTCGGTCTAGCAGCTTCTGGCTCTCCTCTCTGCCAAATGATCTCACTAACCACTTTCCTTCTAACCCCCCTGGACGATCCTCCAAACTCACCTTGCGTGTAAAGCAAACCTTGGGGTAAGGGAAGGGTGGTTGGGAGCCCCTCCTGGGGTCTCTGATTTCTGGGAGGGGTGTTGTGTTTCTGTATTACCTTTACCTTGTATATTTCTGTAAATATTCCTGCATATAGTGTATATCTCTGCTTGTATATTGTGCTGAGCTGTAAATAGAGCTTCAGTCCTTAACTTCCAGCTGGCTGAGTTCTAGTCTGGGTGATTTTACAAAGTATGGAGGGGTGGGGAACTCCTAAACCATCACATCCACATTAACTCTTTTCAGCTCAAGAGATTACTTGATTTAGATAAGCTTGCTGCTACTTTTTAACCTACCACAATTTTCTTTTCCAAGTACTAACCCAATCTCCCCTTGATCTAAGGTACACACTTCTAAACTCTGAACAATGATTTTAGATGCTCAGTGGCAATGATATCCAGGAGTGTATTGCCTGCTCTGTGAGAAAGAGTATCTTGAATTCAGCTCATACCAGTGTCACCCAGTACTTCCTAGCTCATGCACCAGAAGAGTTGCTACCTCCCTACTCCCTGGCCCCTCAAAATGTCTCTATCAATTTTCCTATCTACTGATGCATTACATTTACTTAGGTAAAGCAAGCTCTTCTATAAGCATATGTTCTGATAGAATTGCATCAGTCAGTCTTGGCCCAAGACTGAAAAATGCATCCCAATTTTACTTATGCTCAGTTTTTACTGTGATTAAAAAACAATGAGAAGATCTGGCTCAGTGCTCATCCAATAAGCATCTCCCTTTCCAAAATAAACTCTCAGCTCTTTACCTGACATAAATATCCTGCCCTAAGAGGTGCTCATTCCCTAAGTCAATTGCACCAAGCAACTCAAAGATCTGTAAAAGTACTACTACTGCTAAAACCTCTTCTTGACAGAACTGTCAAACTCTTGACAGGGCTTTATTTTATCATTCTGAACTTCAAAAAACATCATAAAAATAATTCTTCCTGTTTCTGAGTTATTAAATCTTTCGAATGAGAATTTTTAACACTGGTAGAACTGAAGAATATTATTTGCATTTTTGTATTTTATAAAGTATTTTCCTGGGACTTTAAAACACCTTTTTCTAACAGCCATAAAATTATGGAATAAATTCTGTCAACATGACAGTCTTCAGTTAAGCAAATTTTAGTGACCAAAAGTTTTAACATTATACACAGTATTAAATCTATCACGTTGTGTCACACACTCCTTAGAAGACCCTACTTATTAATTGAACATGGTGATGTGGTAGAACACAAACTAAGCAAAGAATTATTTTGGTTGCTTTGCTCTCTCAGTCTCTACTTGGAAAATGTATTTCAGCATTTCCCTGTCAGTAGTGAAATTGGGGTTTCAAAGAAGAAAAGCCTTAATAAAGCCCCTGGTGTTACTCATAAGGCTTAGCTCATCATCCCAGTGTTTCTCCACGAATACTGCGTTAGGCTGCACCTGCTTACATTATTGAACAAAACTTGTAGCTTTACCTTGACTTTGTGCTTCCAGCCTAATTCTCGTCTGATTTATAGACTTCATGTCAGGAGCAATTCCACTGCAGACCAAGGAGTTAAAATGAAATCAACACCAGAGCCTAACAATTCACATCACTGAGCTGTCATGCTGTATCAGTTTCTGCTTCTTCACCTTTCAGAAAATGTAGCAAACTCCCTTGTGATGGGTTAGGAACTGCCTCCCCTCCTTGAAAATTTACCAGACTAGCTCAGATGGCTTGGAGGCAAGATGAAGCTGTATTTACAGCAAAGCAAAATTTACAAGCACATACACATAAGTATTTACAATTATATACAAATTTGAGATAACACAGAAACCCAAACTCCCTCCCAGACACAAAGTAAACTGCACAGAAGAGGCTCAGAGCTACTCTGTGTCTCTCTTCTTTCCCAGACAAAGGAAACCACCAGCAAAGACTACATTGTTATTTGTCAGTGGAGACATTAGAGTGGAGTGAAGAGGAAGCAAATAGATCCAGCATCCCAAACCAGAGCAGGACAAATTGTTTACTTTTCGGCTTTTTATCCCTCTCAGCAAACCAATGAATACTACAGACTTCATCATTATTTTCTTTTTACAACCAATGATCAAATTTCTCTCATTAAAATATTCCAATTAGCCTCAAGCTAGCACATCCCTAGACATAATTTCCCCCCCAAGTTAGAATAAATTAAGGAAAGAAAGAACAAACCACCATAAAGAACCACCATAACTGCCATCATTGTGTGTGAAAATCAATGGGCTTCTCTAAACTCCACTCTGAAAACACAGGAGCTACTCTTAAGGTAAAACACCCAATTAATTCTAATTATGGCTGTATGGCAGTCTATCGACTAAAAATAACAGGAAGCTTACAATTAGCTCTAGTGATGAAATCAGGGAAAGCTTTCTATCTATTTTGGACTATCAGTCAAAGGACTTAGATATTCAAGTCCCATCAAAACATCATTTTTAGATTCATAGATGCTTTTGCAAATCCACTGCACTCAGCTAGACATGAGTTTATGAATATTGAATGCTTTCTTTTCAATTCCAGCGGTCAGCACTGCAGTGAACCCAAGAGAGTCTTGAGACCCTTTGTTGAACTACAGCTCATCATTTTTGCAGTAACAAATACTTCTAGAATTGCCAGGAATAAAGGTACCATAACTTCTTTTAAATAGACAAAGTTTACCTTGTTACAAAGAGCTGTGAAACATTAAGGTGCCCAACTGCTTCCTGCATTAAATCAAGGTTTTGAGACTAAGACATTAAAACACACCTGACAGACAAAAGGTTGCAAATGAGCTCAGTGAAAGATGGAAATCAGGTTTTTATTTTGTCCACACTTTCTGATATCAGCCTCATCAAGCACCTGTCACAGTGAGGCTTGCTGTGGCCTTTTAATTATGCCAGTGAGCTTCACTGTTAAACAACACTCTGGGCAATGCAGCTGTGGTTTGGTGCTAGTGTGTTGCTAGTTAATTTTTTGCCTAAGTACACAAAACAATATTAAGTGTCATTCTATTCAAACAGAGCACTGCATTAATTTAGTATTTGGTTGCAAAATCACACTCAGCAAGAATACATTTACCACATTTTGGCCCAGGAGGGCAGCCTAATCAAGAAATGGATTTCATGGCTAGAATCTCCCTGAATGCAGAACAATAGAAGTCCAAGTGTTTGTCATCCTTCATTGAAGTCAAGCATAGTGATATACAATGAGCTCAGAAATCAATGTAAGATGTGAGACAAAGACAAGTATTGTGAGGAGTGGGAAGAGTAAATGGGCTTTCAGTGCCAGTCCCCACTTAGAAATAATGTTGGTAGTTTTGATCTTTCACAACTATCTTTGCTCTGGCAACTAAAAGAATGAATGTATGGCATTCCAACAACTACACCATGCTGCATTTTCAGCAAAAGGGTGCAACGAAGAACTTGTGTAACTTTATGGCATGAAAATGGTGACTCAATGTTAAAGTCTGAATTAATACACACATTATGGTCTATTAATCTTTTGCATTGCAGTATTTCCCAGGATATCAAATCAACAAAGTAACTGTGTAAGAATTAGGAGTGAAGTACTCAAAGTTTTCCAGTAGTTTCACAATTTTCTGATGGACTTAACAGTCTAAGGGTAGAAATATCATTTCAGTCTGACAACATACGCAGTCACTGTGATCACAACATCTGACAGATTTGGCCATCTGAATTAATCCTTGGCCTGAAAATGTCAATATTTGACTCTTCTCTATTTTTTCAGTCACCTGTGTCACACAGGAGATCCCTTCAGAAGCATTTCCAACAGTAAACTTCTGACATCAACGTAGCTTTCAATAGCACGTTTGCAACACCAGGTTCCCCAGAAATGGCCACCCCAAAAGGAAAATGAGGAAACCAGAGAAATTAACTTTTCTGTTACCCAGTGTAGTCAAACTCCAAGCAAAGCCTTCTCCTCATTAGCATGTAACAACTTTTGAAGAGTGCTGAGTAACAGGGCATGAGTCCACACTGGCTGCTTTCCACCCTGCAGCACAATTCCAGTGGGCAGAAAGGAAACATCTCTCAAAGGTAAGAGTAGCTAAATGCCTTTCTACCAAATACTAGACTTTTCATCACAGTCAACTGGAAATGAACATATAAACTTAAGCCAAATCATGGTTAAAGTCATATGGAAAAGGTCATGATTACGCATTTACTGTGCACTACCAAAGCCTCTATGCTAACCATTGCAGATGATCAGAAGAGACTTCATAGTGAACATCCTGAAGACCCTTAAGAAACATATGTACAACAAGAGTGGATTCTAACCATTACCTGTTTCCAGCCAAATGCAGTAAGATTCCTGAAATACCAATTCCTTGGTGCTACATTACAGTACCATGTCTAAATTTTTACACTATGTTGTTACTACGCTGCATTTGCAAATACCTGAGCTACTCTATAGCTCAGTTGTTTGAAATTCTTTCCTTAAACTGATGTCTTCAATGTGATGGCATTAGGCAATAACAATGTGAGATGGAAATCTTTTCTGCATGTAAAATTTCCTTTAGTGTCAGGTTATTTCCTATGTTTCTTCAGCTTTGCATTTTCTAAAAGGAGAAAAAACTTTTCAGGCCATCAAGGCAAATAATGCATGCTAGGTTAGTTTTCCTCTGTCACAAATGGTTAGGTGTGCTGCAGCACTCCTCCAAGTAGCTATGCACAGAGATGTCAAAACAGGGACTACTCTTTAAGGTCTGGGTTTCAGGATCTGCTTGGATGCTGAACGCTATTACTTGGTAGACTGTGAAAGAAACTTACTCATAGAGGTACCTCATCAGGTATACTAAAAAGGAAGCTACAACTCTAACTTTTTTGACAAGTTAGCATTGTTTCACTAATGTACAGCTTCATTAAACAAGTCCTAAAGATGGTCTATCACTTTTAACTTGTTCTTGTGGCATCAATTAAAAATGGACTTGCTTTTCTCCTAAGTACTGTACACTGGAAGTGCTTGTGCAATTTTGTTTAAAAGTCCATTTTTTTAGACTTTATAATGTCAGAGAAGCATGTGTCTTTTTACACAACAATTGGAAGAAGCAGTTCTGAGAAAACCCATTTGTAGATACTATTTTCCTTGCAATCTGCAAGCTTGCTATTTTTGTGCAATATATACTCTTTGGAACATGTCATTTCCAACACTTGTTTAAACCTCCCAAAATCTTACTCTTCTGTCTTTCAGACTTCAGGTAAGCCATACTACTAAAATCTGTAAGCATCTGACATAGAAAACCAGCTCCACTGAAAAGCAAGCAAGAATTTAGCATGTAAGAGAACATGTGTGTATATATATATATACACACACACACACACACACACATATGACACATTCTTCTTCACAATAAACTCTGTTATTAAGAATGTATCATTTTTATTAACCAACTCCCTGAAATGTCTATTATTTTTACTTTTTCTTCTTTCCCTGTGTTACATTTGAGATAACAGTAAGTTACCAGTATTGACAGTTGTTTACACAGTTCATAGTTTTACTGTCAGGAGTTTACCAGTTCAGCTGGTGGAAACAATACTGACTTACAGAATCATAGAATGGTAGGGTTGGAAGGGACCTCAAGGATCATCTAGTTCCAACCCCTTGCCATAGGCAGGGACACCTCCCACAAAGAATCATAGAATGGTAGGGTTGGAAGGGACCTCAAGGATCATCTAGTTCCAATCCCCTGCCATAGGCAGGGACAGACAGACTTAGAGCCAGAACAGAAAATTGAAAAAAAATAATGTAAATAAGCTCTAACCTGGATAGAGGATTACTACATACTGAGAGTCTGGTGGGTCAGTGAACAAGAACAATAGGAAAAATCAGTTTCTATCAGCCAAGTTCAGTGCTTGTGCGTGGAAAAAAAACCCAAAAAAAACCCCAAAAACCAACGACACCCAAAAGCCTTCCAAATATATGAAAGACAAGTCTGACATTTAAATCCCAGAGGTACCTGAAATCTGACTCACATCCTTCTGATTTGAAGAACAATACTTTAGACATGTTAAAGCACAATAGTATAACTAATAAAAGGTTTGCAAGACAATAGAGTGTTGGAATCATGGTATCACTGTCATTTTGTCAAGTAGCAGTAATTTTCGGGGATTCTGGCAGAGAAAAGATAAGCTGCATTCACCTCCACGGCCAAGAGCAACAATTTTTAAACAAACTGGTCTCAAATTTTGTTCCTTTACCTCTTTTGCCAACTGATGCTTTAAATAATTCCAAGTCTGGTTGTCTTTAACACACTGCAGTTCAATGTTTTGTTTTCTTAATCTAGTAGATGGAGGCAACACAAGGATCTCGAGTCTGTTGCCTTACACCACCAAGTAAAATCTGAGTAACAACTACATCAATCTCTATTGGAACTAGTTAACCTACTCTTCTCCAGCTAGAGATTAATGTGTACAGACAAGTGCTTTCCAAGTCCAGTTGCTTGACTCAGCATCCATGGAGTTCTTCAGGAAAGAACCCCTCTAATGAAGTTTTGTGTTGAGTCCTTAGTGGAATAATTCATGGGGCCCATCTGCCCAAACAGTATCATACTGTGCATTGCAGTCATCTAATTATGGTTTTCAAGGAGTAGCACAGGCCTCTAGGCATAGTACTCGATCCAGGTTTTAATGTAATTGACTTCTCCTTTTACATCACTTGGCTAATTAGCAATAATACTGTGTTTGGATGCAGCAGTCTCCCTCTTCTGGAATGTCTTTGTAACAATTTAAGTACCAAAATTCCTTCCCTGTTGCTTCCTCCTATCCTGCTTCCCCCTCCTGCCTATGAACTGCATTAAACTTTGCTTTCTGGATTTGTTTAGTAAATATAAACTCATCTGAGGATAAATCCTATGCGTTTGTATTTATTGCTACTTCTTTAATGCACTCCAAAACCACTTATAAGCAGAAGCAAATGAGCAATTGTAGACCATCTTTACATTAACAAAGGCTTCAAACCAACACAGAGATTTCCAGTCAAGAAAATCAAAATAGGAGGAAAGCTCTTTTATGCCATACACCACGGAGTGAGCAGTAAGAATATTAATAAAAATTGTGAAAAGCATTAAACCAAACTGTTAACATATTACAGCAGAGATGCCATAATGGACAAGAACACGCTGTTGCAGACTGAAAAAATGTCTCTGCTCTTGAATCCATGAGTTCATTCAGGGCTGCTTGTTCAGCCCAGTGTTGCTTCTTGTCCTTCCCTACAGTCCTGTAGTATGACTGCATTTTTTTCTTCCAGTCAAGTTATTAGGAAATCAACACTCTGAAAATCTGTGCTATACATTCCTATACTATACTCCTATAAAAATTGATTGCAGCTTCCCAAACAAGATTTGCATGTTATCTATTCAAGTATTCTTATGGTTTCCAAATGAAAGAGTTGTAGACTTTGTTCCTTTTGCATTTAAAAAACATCCAGCGCATTTCTCAAAGATGTTGAATTGTCAGTTAAAGGCTGATTTATTTCTTTGTTTGTTTAGCTAGGAAAGAAACTGCACACATTTCCCACCCTGCTCTGCCTATAAACTCTGGCTCATTAGTCCATCATCCAAGAAGACATGTTTTGGCCTTCCCACTGAGCAATGATATCAGGTAACTGCAGTGGCAACGGCACTCTGCAAAAACTGAACAACAAGAGCTAAATTAAATTTTAGCTGCCACCTGTCAGTCTCTACTGACATGGGCTAGATCTGAATGGCTAATCTAAACAGATGGGAATGCAGATAGGAATCTTCTAGTTTACATACAACAAAAAAGAATTTCTACATAAATCTACTTAATGTGAAGCAAATCACTGATGAATTCACTGTTTGTACAACAGCACCCACTTTCCTTCTAGTTTAATTAGGCAAGGAAATTAAACACCTTCCAATGCAGATATTACTCTCCTATGATAGTGTAAAAACAATAGCTTGAACACAGAACAACTTAACCCCTTGGGTAATGCACAGCCAATCTCTATTCAAACTATGTCTCAAAAAGCAGGAATAGCTCCCACATTTGATGGGCTACATCCCTCCTGGTGATATACGTGCTGTTCTAGTAATCATTTGTCCACCCCCATCTCCACTGCTGTCAACACTGATGAGTGCCCAGCACTGTGCTATGTGGCTTAACTAGTACAGAGAATTGAGCTGCTGCTGTCCATCATCTGTTGCCTTCCCATCTACAAACTCAGAAGTGAAGGAAAGAGAAATTTTCTGTCAGCATCCATTTTCAGACTTGAGAGGAATGAAATCTGAGAACATTCAAAGCAATGTTTTTCCCTGTGTGATCCATTGTCTTCTGTATCTTATGATTTTAGGGGATTTCCTTCCTGCCACAACTGGGACCTACTTAGTCCTCCATGGGACTCAGGAGAGAGGAGGAATAAATACACAGTTTCATAACCTTGTGGGACAGATGGACTTCACCCCTTAACCAAATATGCATTTGTTTGGTACAGGCTTCAAAGGAGGTAAATGCCTGAGCTGTAGCCAGGCCAAGAACATTTCTACTTTCAATCAGTTCTCTGAAAACCCATAAAGGAGCAGAACGACACAGTGAGCATCAATGCATGGCAGTTTGGAACACCAACCATGCAATTAACACATGAATAGCAGGTGGCTTTTCCAAGACTCACTTATCAATGGACAAATGAAGTTGTGGGTACAAGAGTCTCACACATCTCCTTCACATCATGTGTAATTGCACTATAAGCTGATCACTTTATTCCACAAATATGACAGCGTAAGCAGGACACCTTTGAGTTCCCCCTGTCAAACAGCAACTTTTGAGCTGGGATGCCTCTCAAGGTTCCTCTTCAAAGCAGAGACATCTTTTACCAATAACAGATCATTGGTAAGCAATCGGTATCACACCTAACCTCGTAGCATGGCAATTTGATTTGTGCCTTGGTAACTCAAATTTTGTCTTGGCAACACTTATTCGTGTCTTGGTAGTTTTGAATCATTATTTAAATGACTGTGCTGCACAGTAGTGGAGTGAACCTTGCCATCAAATGTTGTTAGGTTGCACTTTTATGATACCATATTAAAACCATTTTTGTTAATAGCTTTGACAGCAGTCCTTGCAGTGATCTAAATCACTCATTTGTGCCAAACTGGCATAGTCAGCAAGCAGTATCACTGATTTCTTAGGGAAGCATGGAATAAATCCCAAATTCTCAGAAGAATGAGATTGCAACTAGAGCGATATTAAGAACAAATAAAACTACCATGAGGAAATATTGAAGATGGTGAAGGAAAAGGAATTATATGTAAGATATAGAAGCAGTTACATGAAGAAAAGGGAGAAACACTAAAGTTGGAAAAAAAGATTGAGGTGATGCTCATGCAAGCCCCACACTTGTCTAACCCCATGCAAACTCAGAAACTAATAATGTCCCCAGAGCATTAGGATGGTGATATTTGACATGATCCTGATGAAGATGATGAGAGGAATGATGACCTCACATTCCTCTCAGATTCCTCTGGGTGAGGCTAGACCCATCATTAAAGCAGAATACATTCTGATTCCAGTTGGTCCTTGACAATGACTCTAACAGATACAGGAGCACAAAGTTCAATATCAACAGAGCAGAATGCCAAGAAGCTGGGTGCGTCACCCAGAGACCAGAGAGTTAAAGTCACTGCAGTAAATATCAAGTGTTATTTGTCAAACCACAAAAGCTAATTCAGGGCTCCCAAGCAAGAAGTCTATGTTGTCCGCTTACTTTGCAATTAAAAAGCACAATGAAAATATTCTGGGGTTTGAGGTTTTTACTGGATTAAACTGATGCTTGCCAGGTTGCAGCTTGAAGCAGAGAGGCTCAGTGCCTGTACTCTGAACAGCCTCTGCATTCGTGGGCTCAAAAATTACCCATGTACTGCTGTATCTGACTTCTGCAGGGTGTGGGGGGTGGGGGTGGGGAGAACAGAACTGCTAGTGCAACAGCAGATTTGGAAAAAATGGCATATTATTTCCAGAACCCACTCCTCATATGATTCACCTCTTTGTCCAGTCCAAATGTTGGATGGCACTTAACGATTGACTATCAGCACCTAAATGCCAATACAGCTGCAGTACCTGATACTGCAACTTTAATAGCCACATTATGAGCAGCTGCACATCCATGAATGGCAGTGCTAGGCACCAAAGATGCATTGTTCATCCTTCTCCTGCAAGGGTACCATAAACAGAAATCTGCTTTTCTTAGTCAAATATAGAAAACACCGCTAACAGACTCGCAGAGAGGTATAAATATTCACCTGCAATTACTTCTGCACTTGCTGAATTTTCAGAGTCTTAAATTCCTCAGGAAGTGAAACTGTACCAATATATAGATGACATACTAATCAGAAGGCCCTCCTCTGATGAAATGGGAGAAGCAGCGNTTCCAATTAGCTCAAACCAGCACACAGCAGAAGTGTATCAGGGACTCCACAAAGGAGAAGTTGATGTTCCACCTGAAAAATGTCAGGCACCAAGTAGGGAAGTATCATTTTTAGGTGCTTGTTGGATTGCAGGTAGTGCAGCAATTCCACCAGACACCCTAAGTCAAATAGAACTACAGACACCCAAGTCTGGAAAAGAATTACAACAGTTTTGGGTATGTCAGGATACTGGAGGAAAATGGTTATCTGGATCTTCTACCACCACTCACCCACTATACTCACTCTTAAAAAAGGGAAAATGGTGTAAATGGAAGGCAGAACATGAACAAGTAGTTGATACAGGAATTAAATATACGAATTAAAATGCAGGGATACAGGAATTAAAAAAAACATAGCAGCCTCTATGACATTATTATAGCAGAAAGAGGTTTTGCAAAACATGGTACTTACTGCAATCTATTCCAGACCATGCCACAAGGGCCAAATAGGCCTGATACCATCCAAAGTAATAACGCCTTGCACTCCCCATGTAAGGAAATGCAAGAATGGGCAAACCAAGAAGAAATCCAATGGGTATTCCACATGCCATATTATGCTCAATCAACTGAGATGCTAGAAAGAGTTAATGGCTTATTGAAAAAAAACCTTTAAGCCACACAAGCCCCAGTGGGATACTCAACTTTTCAAAGTACTTCATCAAGTGAATAATTGGTATGGGCCTACTGGGAGCCCTGTAAGCCAAGAATTCCTTGCTAAACTGAGCTTGATGCTCCACCTTCTGATGAAAGAAAATATCTAATGGTATTACAGCCAGGACAACTTGTCATGGTGAATTTACCACAAATTGGAACTGTACCTATGACTCCAACTAAACTTCATGGCCTATCTACCTAGGAGGCTGCGATAGCATTGGTGCAAAGCACAGAACTGGCGCACAGTGAACTTTTCCTTGTTTTAATGGGGTGACCTGTTCAGAATCTGCCCACCAAAGCAAGTCTCTACTTTTCTCTTACAGCATCCTACAAGATAGCAAATGGACATGTTATTACTCTGAAGCCTGACAATGCTTCTTTTAACATATGATCAAAGAACCCTGGAGTGGGCATGGTCTCAGGCTGGTGTTAAGTACACCGGGACTCCTTAGGAGGGGAATTTTAAATGTTGCCACTACGGTCACACATAGATTCAATGTATACTTGAAAATGAATGGAGCTGGGATAAAAATTAAATTAGTGTTAGTGAAGTTCCCTGACTTTGGCAGAACACTTTATTCCATTAATATGACAGGTTACGCAAGACTTCTTTGAGTTCTCTGGGCCAGGTAGCAACCCTTTAGCTGAGATGCCTCTCAAGATTGCTCCTCAAGACAGAGACATCTTTTACCAATGGCAGATCCTTGGTAAACAACCAGTTGTCATGCATCACCTTGTAGTATGGCAACGTGGATTTCTGCCTTGGTCAGCTGAACCACTGTTCCAATGATTGTGCCAAACAGCAATACAGTGAACCTTGCCATTAAACTTTGTTAAGTTGCACTTTTACGACATCACATCAAACCAATTTTTGTTAACATCTTTGACAGTGGTGCTTTCAGCTATCTAAATCGCACACCCATGACACCTCGCTCTTTCCCTTCTACCCACAAGCACTATGGGAAGCACAGTCTCAGCACAAGTGCTTTTGTAAGACACAAATGAGTCTGGAGAAAGTATACTGCCTTAAACCCTGTGGGCCATATCAGTTCCAGAGCTGAAAGGTCAGCACAGCAACACTAATGCAAGATGTATAAACAACACAGGATACTTATATAATGAACTCTGTACAGCCCAAGCTCACATTTGAAGGTCACAAGAAACAGTCACACCAATAAAACCTTCTACAACATTAACTGTGAGGTTACTGCCTTAACTGGATTCCACCTAGAACTCATATCCTTTGAGGAAAACCGAAAGTCTCTTCCTTGCCTACAGTACACAGCATACGGTTCCCTGAGGGTTACATCAGTGTTTCCTAGAAAGTATCAGTATCTGTAGGACAGAAGATCATCTGCACACTCCTAAACAAAGAACCTCAAGGCATGAGTTAGACTGAATAGCCCCTAAGTCCATGGCCAGTCCTCTGCCTCAGTGTCTCCACGCAGGCTCAAGAGAACTGCGCTGTAGCCCAATGATGCATGGCTCTGAACCTGCAGTATCTGATTCCAAACACTGGAGGGTAAGCTCTCTTCCCTATAATCTCTACAGAGCTTCTAGTCTTGGGTCTAATGCCACTGAAGCAAACCTTTTCCATCAGGAAATAGACTTTCTGATCTTATCTTTTGCTATTCTTGCAGCAGAAACCCATTGTAAAGTGGTGTATAACCTGAAGTGTCTGCAACACTGTCGGGTAGTGTCTACAACTACCTGAAAGGAGGTTGTAGCCAGGTGGGAGTTGGTCTCTTCTCCCAGCCAATCAGCAACAGAACAAGAGGACACAATCTCAAGTTGTGCCAAGGGAGGTATAGGCTGGATATTAGGAGGAAGTTCTTCAAAGAGAGAGTGATTTGCCACTGGAATGGGCTGCCCAAGGAGGTGGTGGAGTCGCCGTCCCTGGAGGTGTTCAAGCAAAGACTGGATGAGGCACTTAGTGCCATGGTCTGGTTGATTGGATAGGGCTGGGTGACAGATTGGACTGGATGATCTTGGAGGGCTCTTCCAACCTGGTTGATCCTATGATTCTATGAATCTCTCCAAACATATACGTTGCTATACACATCCAGAGCAAACATGCCATAAAACTACTTCCTCAGACATGTATACAGAATGTTTATAATAAATGCATAGATGCATGTATATGAACAGGACCCAGTTGAATGAGATGAGACATGAAAAAAAGAGGGTAAGATTCTATCTGCAATTCAATTAGAATTGCAAAAGTTGTTAGGTTTTTTTTTTTCTCCACACTGCAGCTTCTGCAGAGATTCAGAGGAAATGATCTTATTATTCAGATAACTTAAGATCCTGATCAGGAACTTCCTCATCTCCAGATGAATAATATCTTTAGCTAATGTTGCAAGTTTCTGTGCAATCCTTTTAACTTCTAAAAATAGAAAAAAATGTAATAACTGCATTGCTTTAGAAGAACAATTATTAAAAAAAAAAAAACCCTAATCTTTTAGCCTGGCTGATGGAATGAAAATAATTGCATTACAAGCATTACTGTCACAAATTAGGATCAAGTTAATCAACGCTTGAGCTTCAGAAAGGACACAATTCTTATCAAGAAGTTATAAAATTTTTTTTTAAAAAAAAAATTAAACTCTTTAAACTAAATTTCTGTTAAATCAGCACTATGGTTAAAAGGTACAATGACAACATTTTCCTGTCAGAAAAAAAACCCAACCCAACCCAACCAACACATTTTCCCTATTATTTGATTATTTAAAAAGTATACAAGTAGAGGGAAGTGATAAAAACAACAGATGACAGATGTCTTCTGCCACATGTCAAGTGCAATTAAATCTATGGTCTAAAATATATTTCAGCCATGAATACTGATGGCTCAATAGTGACCTGCTGCCACATGCATCTCGAGAACAATCGTGCTGGAGACATTATGTCAAAACTACTTCCCACATACATATGCCGTCTGAAAACATTTGCGCCAGTTTAGAACGTGTTGCTAGAAGTAAGATCAAGAACTATTACAAAGCACCTGCAAACATCTGCTTAGAAAACATCCTCAAATGCCATTAAATCAGACACTATTCCTCAGCAGTATTTTGACAGTCAACATCAAATGTTTTTAGCTGAAGCCATCACAGCCAATACAGCACTTTAGGCATGTATAAAGCATGCACAGAACTGCAAAGAAAAGACTATGCTCTAACATTAAGAGTTTAAAAAGAACAGTTTCAAAAATCTTGTCAAATAGCTTTAAAATTTTAATACCCTTAAGTTCATTGATAGCTTATCTGTTCCTCACAAGTTCAGGTTCATATTTGCATTTGTCTTATTGTAGCCCTGCAGTGTTTTGCTCAAAGCTTAAGACAAACACATAAATAGGGAGAACCCAAAATGTCAAGCAAACAAATAGACAAGGCCTGAAAATGATGTTTCTTAACTAGTAAGTATTGAAACATTCAGAGACAGGCTAATTTTCAATATCGTTATATAGTAGAGAGGGAGAAGAGAGCTTTACAGAGAAACTACTCCTAGGCTAGCTCTATGTGCCTTGGCTGGAACCTCTTTTATGGTCATGTAACAAAACTCAAGTGTTAAACTCCCTCATGAAGGTGCCATAACAAATAATGTTGATGACTTCATAACAGGATGTTTCAGTGTGTGAAAGTTTTACTCCATTTGCATCAAATTGCAGCTGTTTCTGATGTTTAAGCATTTTCTAGAACACTCAAATTAGAAAAAAAATAGAGGAGAAAAAAACCACTTTGTAAAGAACAACGGTCAACTGTTCTGTGAATACTGATTTTTGGGTTTTTACATTTTAAAAAAATATCTGTAGCAGGTTTGTATGTCTACTACTTTTGCTCTCAGAAGCTTCTATACTAATACACAGGCCTCACTCAAAAAGCAAAAAACTAACTCTCTGCTACTGAGAAATCCATACAAATTGCTACAAGGCGTGCAGATCTCCTGTATTCAATGGGCTAAAAGACAGCCTAACTCCAGGAGCAAGGCAAATGAAATTAAAATAAATATCCAAAGGATTAATTTGATGAATAATATATCAGAAGGATAATACATTAATCAGCATCACTAATGTTAGAGCTTATTAGGAATGACAGGGCATAATATGGGGCTGTACTAGTTAAGAACTATGTAATGGAGGGATAATTAATGGATGTGAGATACAATTTTCAAATATTAATATTGTTTATTAATATTAAATATTCAAAACTCTCACCACCCCGACCACTAATTTTAATAATAATCAGTTCTTTGCACGGTCAGGGAAACTTTATACAGAAAATAACATAGGATCTAGAAATAACTAATAATAATATAACATTAATTGAACTCAAGTGAACTGGAAGAGAAGGTTCCTGTGGTCAATACACTGCTTGCCCACTAGATGGGCTCAAGGAGCTCCTTTCTGCTTACGGCAGAAGGCAATGGTGAATTACAAGAGGCTTTAAGTATTTAAACACAAAATTATCTCCTGACTGGCAGGGCTGGCTACAGCTTCAGACAGTACCCAAATGCCTTCAGGGAATTCTGTTACTGTCTTGTCAGCCACTGATTCTTCCCAGGCTGCTGGGGAAAGGAAGCAGACAATCTCTGACCTGGTCCTGGCTCTCTGGAAGATCTGGTGTCTCCAGGACTTCCCATCTTGGCAGGAGGCTTTCAAGTGCAGGCAGGGTGTCTTGCCATGTGCAGTCTCATCACAATGTCACACTGGCTATGCAGGCCAATCACGTGGAGGCATTTAGAGCCTGTTCCTGGTAAACTGAATGTAGGCAGTTTCCAGGTAGTTCAGGATACAATAAGGCAGCAGCAAGCAGCAAGCATGGATACAAGGGCAGAGCATGTTGTGTTACCTGCTTATCTCCTTTCATCAATACAGCCCAAGACTAATGGGCCTTTGGACACAGAATAGCCAATCAGAATGGCAGTTAGCCAAGCCTGACCATATTAGGTGAAGCCATAGGCTTGCTATACCCTTTTTAGGGCAGAACATGGGCCTTGCACAAGGCAGGCACAAGCCTGTGTACAGCCTGAGCCTGTGTTTACCTTGTTTACCACACAATTTAAACAAATCTGGGCAAGCCACAGTCCTTAGACTCAGTAGCTCCAGGTTCGTTGTCCTCCTTCCTGCAGTTGCTTCTTCCCATAGCAGAAGAAGGGAGAACAGAAAAATATGCCTGGGCAAGCCAGGACATGTATAAGCCTACTTTGGCCTGCTTAGGCCTACCATGACAAACTAAAACTCTATAATTCTTACCATCAGCCTAAAAAACAATAATTTGCATTTAAAAATCACTTTTGTCAAGGTTTTCCTTTTCTTTCAGTCTCTTAAATTCTCAATTATTAAGTGCTGCAGCTTTTTCCCCAAGCAATTGAATTAAAGACAACTAATATAAACGCTTTTTCTCATGATATGACTGTAGAACTTCCCCTGTGATTTAGTTCCACTTTCACTTCCAAAAAAGTCTTAACAGACTCTTCTTGTGAGTATGACTCATGTTTGTTTGTGGAACAGATAACTCGGAAAAGAGTGGAGAATCCCAACCCCCAAATACGGGTTAGCAGGTATCAGATTACCAAACTCAGACAGGCACTGATCTCTAAATTAGATGAAAAATACACATACTAACATGCAAAAACAGAGTCAGCAAGATCTTCCTGCACAAGCCCCAGCAATTCTGATATCAACAAGTTCCATGTTATTCTTCCGAAATCCTCAGTAAACGCCTGCCCATCAATCTGCCTTTGCTTTCAGACTGCTACAGTAGAAAATCACAAATTGAGTTGCAAACTATCAGTTTCAAAAGGGTGGTAAAAATCCCACTGGTCTGCCTGCAGGCACCCTTAAATTTCTCTCAGTGTTTACATGTTGGCCTTTTCTCCTGATCCCAAAACAAGATTCCGAGTGTGCACTGCAACGTAAGGGAATCTGGGTTGGACAACTGTGCACAGATCAACAACAAATCATTTTCCCCTCTCACTCAAACCGTGAGAGGACGTGGAGATTCCTCCTTCAATTGCTCCATTGGTAGGAGACATGGCAGATGTACTACATCAGAACCTGAAAAGATTCCTTAAAGTCAAAAGGCTTTCCTTATCTGACAATTCCACCCATGAGACAGGGCTCCTGCCTAAGTCACAAATCTTGCACTCTTGACTGCATTAGTCTCTGCCAAACTTGATTTGTCTGTTTTGTATGAAATTTATAAATGATACAGTAACAGCTACTAGACCAGCTGTGAATGACTCATCAGATACAATAAACACCATTTAGAAAGCCTTGATTGAAGCATCTTGGTAATACTGAACACTTCGGGAACTGTAAACACAAAAATGGACTATCCCTAGACTCGGACATTCTGCTCTTTGGATACTTCAAGATCATCCAGAAAAGGAAAAAAAACCAAGGTGCAAAACATGAAGCATTAGGGAAAGCAGCTGCTTAACTTAACTCAAAAATCCCTGCTGTCTTGTTGCATACATAGTGTAAGATGCTGGCCACTTCCCCCAGCTTTTTGAAAAACAGCAGTTCCTTACCAAAACAAGAAGCAAGACTAACGCGTAGAAACCAAGTCTGAACATGACTCAGAAGCCAAAAGAAAGTGCAAACCTTTTGTGACCTTCTTTACTAAGTTTTTTCAGTCACGGCAGCATAAAACCAAGCAAGAGTCTTGTCACTGTTTCCACTGGATGTCAAATGTAGCTACCAGAACTAATTGTGTTCTGAAGAGCTTTCTTCTAGTATTTTGTCCTATTCTTTTCCATTATAGTTATTATTATTTTAATAGATTGTTGCTGTTTTCCATCATCTAAGCGTAGCTGTTCTTTGCCATTAGACAAAGATTTGCCAAATCTGAATCTGTGATTAATCATCTAAATGTAAAGAAACTGAACATCTCAGCTGTCACTGGAGTTGCTGTGCCTTTAACATGGTTGTGAATTTTGAGACTGTACACTTAACAACATAAGGTGTAGAGTGTGATAAGGGGGGACCTTATCACACTCTACAACTACCTGAAAAGAAGTTGTAGTAAGGTGGGGGTCAGGCTGTTCTCTCAGGCAACTTGTGACAAGATGAGAAGGCATGGCCAGAAGCTACACCAGGGTAGGTTTAGGTTGGATGTTAGGAAGCAGTTCTTCATGGAAAGGATAATTAGACAATGGAATGGACTGCCTAAGGAGGTGGTGAAGTCACCATCCCTGGAGGTGTTGAAAGAAAGCTTGGATGTGGCACTTAGTGCCATGGTCTGGTCGATGCAGTGGTCATAGACTGGACTTGATGATCTCAGAAGTCTATAATAATTCTGTGATTCATCTACAAAATATTTTCAAACTATCACTGTAATATACAATAGCATCTCAGCTTTTTTACACGGATACAACTGGGATCTCAACAAAATATCGTCTTGCTCAGAATTATATTTTTTAAAGGCCTCTCTGAGAACTTAAAGCTTTTCCAGGAATAAAATTCAGACCTCTCCCATCCCATACTGACCAAACTTACTTAGCAGTAATACCTAACTATCATGTAAAGCCTGAATGAGGTAAAGAGGATTCACCATCACAACAGATGCACATCACTACCACAATTTTGAGTACTGTTGGTGGTGTTCTTTGGGTAGAATAAGTTCCTTATTTGTGATACTAAAATATTGATGATCCTAGTGACAAAGCAAAAATAAACCTGTCATGAAACTAAACCTCATCCCTAATCAACACCACATTAAAAAAAATGTGCTTATAATCAAAAACAGATCAAAACTGCCAGTGGACTGTGACTTTTGTTGGATCGGGCATGTTCCACCTGATACGGTTCTGGGCTGTTTTAGAGATTAGAGTAACAGCCTTCCTAGAATTTGCAAACTGCTGGATTTCTGAGATTCTATAGGCCCATTTCTTATAACAAAATGGCTTCACAGGCACTGCTTTGCCATTCACTCCACTTGGTAGCTGCAGACATCTAAAATGTGGAATAATACATGTAGCATTTGTGACTCAAAGTAATTTGCCTCTATTGGTCTATTAAACTGCCCCTCTTTTTCAGATCATTCATTGTGATAGAACAGAAGGTATTTAATATGTATAATATGTGCATTTCCCACAGGAACTTCAAACATTGATTCTTGAGAAAAGTCAGCCTACTTTGAACATATGATGTTGAAAAGGTGAGAGTTGGGACAAAAATTTAGTATACTGCTTGCTAATTAAATACTGATGCACAGGATGACAAATACTGGCAGATTTTTGTAACATGAGATAATTCCATTTGCTATTCATAATATCCTATTTCAATGCATGATGTTTTGTGGGGCTGAGCTCTAGGAAAGATCACCATGTACATTTATGTGCAAGCTACAGTGACACGTGAGTAATAAATAATACACCTAAAGCAACACTTCAAAGATATAAGAACAACTTCAAAATTACAAAACGTTTCACTAAAGCCACAAACTTGCAAATGTTACAAGCCAGAGACTAGAATAATTTTGTTAAATTGCACGACTGAGGCTCATTTAGAGATAGGGATGTTCATATGTATTTCCTCTCAATGTTGAAGCCAAAAATGGAAGAATTCAGTAACCATGGAAGCATTTACTCCCCAAATCACTCAGGAACAATTCTTATCCACATTCCTGTCCTATATGTCAGCACTTTATATCAGCTTGGCATAGCACCAATAGAATCAGTAACAGTTATAAGACCATTATAACAACTTCTGTACCAAACTAACATGAAACTTTCTCCAGTCAGAGAAATCTGCACATTAATCGAGAGCTATTACCTAAACAAACTCACAGCATTAACATTTCACTGCTTACTGAATTATAATGAACACAATAAAATTTTCCCACTATTAAGTATTAGAAAATGAAAAAGTTGTAACTAGAGAAATCCAAGAGAAAGGTCAAATTACAATTCTGAATATCAAAAATGACTCACAAACTTATTGAGGCTATGATGAATTCAAACCTCACAATATCAGGGGAAATGTTTGAAACGAGGATAATGAAGCTAGGGTTCTTGGCAATTAACATTCTAAAAATCAATTTATTAACAAACTGGCAGCATTCAAATGCTTCACATGGGTCTGTGTAAATGTGGGGGCATTTGCAAGTCATCTGAAACACTTGCTTCAACACTGTTGCTGTCAGGTAGCAACAATCTCTCTCTTCTAGATGGGGTAGGTGATGTAGTTCTGATGTCTCAGCTTTTACGGTAATCTGTTAGTCTGCAAAACAGTCCACTTTTTTTTTTTTTTTTCTTTTCTGTGAAAACACTGAAATCTGCAACCACTAAGTCCACTATAAATACATCTTATGTAGAGGGCTGGTAGATCACAAATTCATGTTGAGTTCTGACAGCTCTCTGTTGCTATAGCCTTTCGCATTTACAGCGAACGTCCTCTGCTACCAAGGTTACAAAAGACAACAATCTATGATTGGTTTGCATTATTCCACCAGCTTACAGGACTTAATACAGACCAAGTATAAATCTGCAGCCTGTTATCATGCATCTACTTTTTAATACCGTTTTTCATTAGCCTTTTAAGAACAAAAATTATGAATATCAGCACTCAAACTTTTAAACCTGTATCTAATTGCAGAGCCTTTCATTGTTGCCAGCATAAATACGATCCGTTTTCACATATTAGACGAAATACAGTGTTATCCAGCAATAGTAACTGAATATATCAACTTCAGCTAGTTTCTCTAAATTTGCTGTGAGGGCTAATCAAAGAGCTTCTGAAGTTCTGTGAAAAAAAAATACACAATTCCCCCCGCCCCCAGCAATATAAGTAAAACTGCATCTACTAATCTCTAGGGAACCAATTCTTCATGAATGATAAACAAATAATCCTTTCACTTGCCCTGGCCTGTATTTTTGACACACATGGAAAGTCTTAGGTATATCTCCAACCACATGATACATTCAATACAAATATAAAATATCTTAGCCTCCTCTGCCACAGATTTTCCTGTTTCTAGATGTATTTGTAGTCTTTCACATTCTTTACAATGTATTGACACAAAACATACAGAAGTTTTGTCTTGTTAAAAAAGTGAAGAAATTTCATCTATACAGAAAAAAAAGTTACTGTAATAATTTGGAACATGCAACCTTTGTTGCTTTGTACTGTTGCCATTATTACTAGCCAAAAATCCCCCACAAACCTTTTTGCACCCATCACAGAGTTCACTTGCTCCAACTCCAAAGCATAGTTCTCAATTTTTGCTTTCTGAAAAGACTGTCATATATCAAGTTCAGACCTCAAATCCATAGCTAGCCTTCCCCCGAGCCCTCACTGACTTCTAAGGCTACAGCAACAAAGACTTCTATGATCCACTTCACTTAACACAAGCTTTTCAAAGGACTACTACTATTTTTAAATTGTTGGAATTCTTCTCCTTTGCTTGGTATAATGGCCTTTACTTTTGCACTGGCCATGTTACATAAGCCGCAAGCACCAAATTGTGAGCATAAACCTGTAAGCACACAGCACCACGCAATGTTAACTTAGTTTTCATGCTCACAGTCACAGTATCTCAGAACTCCAGGCACTTCAGCAATCATTTTTAGTTCCTCTATCTAAAATGAGCATACCTTGTCCAATGTGTATTTTCACTTAGGTGATGTTCAGTTGCTGGTGGCAAAAGCCAGATTACAAATAACTCCCTAAGAACAAATTCTCAGTTCCAAGTAAGTGCAAATCCCTTTATCTTCTTCAACTCCAAATCTCTTTACTTTTTTCACCTCTGCTGTGGTAGGTAGTTAAAACTTTGGTTCTTATGGAGATGTGGTTTTGCTCATTTATTCCTTAAGTTATTTCTGCTTGTGGAATCTGTGTCTTTGCTGAACCAGTTCTGTACCTTGCCTAAGGTTGCTAAAAGCCCCTCCTCATGTACTTCCACCATCTACCCTCTTTGCTGGCATCTACTGCTTGCAGATAGAGTGAATCAAGGTAAAACTCTACACAATTTTTCTAGAGATTTCCATGCCCAGTTAAGTCTTTTTAACTTCTCCTAGTTATGTGATTCCTGAACACTATGAACACTCTGTTCCTAGCACCATGCATTATCTGTTCTTCAGCAGCAATTCGCAGTCAAGACTGTGATGGAAGCCTCTTTCACTGAGTTTCTGAGCTCTGTCTAAACACATTACATTTAATGAGCTACACCACAGTGCAGTCCCAATTCACTGTATGTGCATGCTTGCTGCTTTGTCATGTGCCTGGAGAGTAGCCAGGCAGAAAGGGACCTGGGGATACTGGTAGATAGTAGGTTGAACATGAGCCAGCAGTGTGCCCAGGAAAGCCAATGGCATCCTGGCCAGGAACAGCGTGGCCAGTAGGACAAGGGAGGTTATTCTTCCCCTGTACTCAGCACTGGTCAGGCCACACCTTGAGTACTGTGTCCAGTTCTGGACCCCTCAATTCAAGAGAGATGTTGAGGTACTGGAATGTGTCCAGAGAAGGGCAACAAGGCTGGTGAGGGGCCTGGAGCACAGCCCTGTGAGGAGAGGCTGAGGGAGCTGGGGGTGTGTGGCCTGGAAGAGAGAAGGTTCAAGGGTGACCTCATTGCTGTCTACAACTACCTTGTGCTGGTTTGAGGCTAATTGGAATTTTTTAATGGAGAAAATTGTATTACAGGCTGTCAAAAGGAAACAATGGTGATGTCTACTTCACTCATTCTTAAACATCTCATCAAGCCTATAAGTACTCAAAACGTAGATAACACAGTCTCTCAGGCACAGCGTCTCGGGCTGTCTAGCAGCTTCTGGCTTCTCTTCTGTGCTGAGTAACCTCACTAACCACTTTCCTTCTAACCCCCCTGGCCGATCCTCCAAACTCACCTTGTGCATAAGGCAAACATTGGGGTAAGGTATAGGGGTGGGGAGAAGGTGGAAGGGTGGTTGGGAGCCCCTCCTGGGGTCTCTGATTTCTGGGAGGGGTGCTGTGTTTCTGTATTACCTTTAACTTGCATATTTCTGTAAATATTCCTGTATATTGTGTATATATCTGCTTGTATATTGTGCTAAGCTATAAATAGAGCTTCAGTCCTTAAACTTCCAGCCAGCTGAGCATAGTCTGGGTGATTTTACAAAGTAGCGGGGGAGCAGGGAACTCCCAAACCATCAAATACCTGAAAGGAGGTTGTAGCCAGGTGAAGGGAGATCAGTCTCTTCTCTCTGGCAACCAGCAACAGAACAAGAGGACACAGTCTCAAGTTGTGCCAGGGGAGGTATAGCCTGGGTATTTGGAGGAAGTTCTTCAAAGAGAGAGTGATTGGCATTGGAATGGGCTGTCCAGGGAGGTGGTGGAGTCACCATCCCTGGAGGTGTTCATGCAAAGACTGGATGGGGCAGTTAGTGCCATGGTCTGGTTGACTGGATAGGGCTGGGTGATAGGTTGGACTGGATGAGCTTAGAGGTCTCTTCCAACCTTGTTGATTCTACAATTCTACGATTTTATTTACACAAAAAATAGCAGGAAATACCATCTTGTTCTTTGCATTACACAAGTGCACTTAATATACATTAAATACCCACCAAAACCCTATTCTTTAATTAATAATTTGGAAAAAAAAAGGAAGTGAACAGTTCTCACTAACAATTTCAATCATGATTGCTTTCAAAATCCTGAAATTACCTATTTTGGATTTTCAAGAAGAAGGGTTTTGTTTCTTATTCTGTATGTGCATGATTAGCCCAGGCCTGCACCAAGGTCTGTCTTGTTTAACTTTTCTGCAGAGAGGAACAAAGAAGTCTATAAAAATCCCTAGCTTTTACAGTTACAGCTTCACTGATTAGGCTGTCACTGATGACAGGTGGCCCTAGGACAAGCCAGCCAGACTTGACTGCAGATCTATGCACAAGTACTAGATTTAGTCACCTTTAACCTCTTTTCCTTGGATAAGCACCTCTGGAAAGCACCTTGGAGTAGTATAAAGCCTCCATGGAAACTTTTGTCCAATCCTTTGACCTATTCATGTAAGACATCACATGCTATCAACTGGCAGCAACAACAACAACAAAAAAAAAACCAACAAAAAAACCCAAACCCAACCAACCCCAAAAAAAACCCAACAAAAAACCAAAACCCCTCCCCCCCCCAAAAAAAACCCAAACAAAAACCACAACAACTCATTAAAAAAGATCTTTGAAAATTTAAGTGGTCCAATTCAGAATTACACTAATTATATTATTTCCATGCCTAGTAGAGATACTGATTTCTGTGTTTTCCTTGGTAGCCTGCAGGTAACTTGCTAGTGTCTTCCCTATGGCAGGAGATTTTCCTGCCTGCTTTCATTTTATGGCTCTCAGAAAGTGGTATTTATTAAGAGGAGATTAACTCTGCCAGAATTCAGAAGGCCATGGGTGGCCAACTGTAGGTCTTATGCACTTCTCCAATATTTCAAGGATGACTCCCAGATCACTTTGGGGCTATGCAAGAGCAGCAAAATAACCTAAAATCTCAGAAGCAAGTAAAATAAAGCCAATGTGTCTCAAGATTGGCATTACTGAAGCGTACTATGATCACAGAATTGTAGAATGGTTAGGGTTGGAAGTCCAATCCCCCTGCAGTGAGCAGGGACATCCTCCACTAGATCAGGTTGTCCGGAGCCTTGTATTGAATATCTCGAGGGATGGGGTCTCAACTACCTGCCTGGGCCTCAACTACCACCTGTTCCAGTGTTCCACCACCCTATGGTAAAGAATTTGTCTTGACATCCAATACAAACCTAATCCTCTCTTACTTAAAATCATTGCTCCTTATCTTGTCACTCCAGGCCCTTGTAAAGAGTCTTTTTTTTCACCATTCTTATAGGTCCCCTTTGAGCACCAAAAGGCCACTATTAGGTCTCTCCCGAGAGAAAGTCCTGTTCTCCAGGCTGAACAACCTCAGCTCCCTCAGCCTGTCCTCACAGGAGAGGTGTTACAGCCCCCTGATCATCTTTGTAGCCCTTCCCTGAACATGCTTCATCAGGTCTATTTTCTTCCTGTGTTGAGTGCTCCAGGGCTGGACACAGTACTCCAGGTGATGATCCAGTTATATGCTTCACACTCACAGTAAGAGCCTTAGAGAACCATTAACAACCTCTGCCTGAGAACTCCCATGCCTCTGCCTTACATACACAGTTGCTGCCATCCACACAAAGACTCTGGCATGTAGCTGATGGGGTTGAGCAAGGGTGTCCATATCTGTCAGAGGCAGTGCATAGTTTCAGTGACAGCAATGGCAATGGTTATTAAACATGTATTGTAAAGCAATCTATCAACATGTTGGCTTTCTTCATGAAAGTGAACATATGTAGGTAAATTACTGCATGTTCTTAGTTTGGCAGAGTATGATAGAGAGTTCACACCAAATACAAAAATAGGAAATTATTATTAGACACCCTATAGTCCCAGCAAGGGAATGTTGAATTGTTTATTGTAAAACAATACATGGAGGTGGGAAGAACAGAAGGTAAAGTAAAAAGAGTGTGCCTTCTGTGCAAAGTCCTCAGACAGAATTATAAATTAAGACTGTGCATGACTGTATTAAACAGAACTAACACTATGCAGGGGAGAAATGGATTTTCTTAAGCAGTTTCCATATAATGGGCTTGGTAGCTTTGAGAACTGCCTGTCCCTAATGGTCATTCTATTGATGTAGAGCTGAAAGAGAATTTTTCTAATTAAGCAATAAATTACAGCTATAGGAAAGTCTGGCAAATCACTATTAGATCTGGGCAGAGTTCTGAATTCTCCGATTGCTAAGGACACAGCAAGCCTCTTCTCTGACTTTATTTGTTAATTCTTGCTTCTCCGCCTCATTTTCTTAGGGTTTTGAGATCAAGAAGCTCCTTTCAAACCTGACAAAGTCACTGAAAAGATAGGTGGTTTTGGCTCATTGATTATATTTGCCACAATAGCAGCTCTTTTCCCCTCCTAATTTCCCTTTATTTCCTCTCATGAATCTGAAAATCTCTTATTACAGTTTTGCTCTGTGATGTTCTTTTCTTCTTTCTGTTTGTTTGGCTTTTATTAACTCCAAGGGGCTGAAAGAAAGGTGTTGTTGATGTGCTATCTTCCTTTGTGCTCAACAACTTGTAAGATGTGACAGGTGTTTGTTTTCTTCCAGATCACCGGTCAAGCACTGGAACAAGCTGCCCAGAGAAGTGATGGAGTCACTATCCTTGGAGGCATTAGAAAAATGTGTAAATATGGCACCTCAGAACATGGTTTAATAGGCATGGTGGTGTTGGGTTGAAAGTTGTACTTTATGATCTTAGAGGTCTTTTCCAGCCTTAATGATTCCATAATGAACATATTATGGCAAGAATAAAATCCCAGCAGGCTTCACTGAGGAGTCACTAGTGGATTAGCATAGATTTCAGAAACCAGACTAATCCTCTTCTCTTTCACATACTCCTCCAGCTATTTGAAAGTAATGAGCTATGGGCAAGTGCAATACTGTAGTAGCACTTAAAGTAATTAAACAAATATTGATAGCAATCAAATTAATTTAAGATTCTTTAATATATATCCACTTCATCTTTCTACATGTGGTCTTCTCCAGCAGAAAATTAATAGCTCAGGAAGATACTTCAACCAGATTTCAAAACATAAGTTGCATGCTGAAGAGTTCTGCCATATAATGTAGCCTTTTACAGAAACACAAAGCTAAACAGAAATGTAAGAGTAATATTTCTGTGTTCAAAAAAAGCTAACTCCTAATAAGCTTACAGAACCGTCTAGCAAATCAGAAGAATCCTCACTGAAAGGACTCCTGCTGTCTAAAGATTTTGTTTGGCAATAGCAGCTACAAAGCCAGGTAAGAGTCTTTTAAATATAGTACAACTGAGGAACAAAGTATCCTCCATTTCCACAATATGCTCTGGTAGGTTCTTTTTCATGTCATCAAGTTAGAGATACTGGAAGAAAAATTCTGTATTCTGGTTCAACCATTCACTTCAAAAAACAGAACGAGAGCGGAGAGGTGTGCAATGATGGATTACTTCCTAACCTGCATCCCTGCCCATCCTTTAAGATTGTTAAGACACACACAAACACAGCTTGGCATTTCAGAAACATAAATCTCTTCCCCCTCCCCCAGCTTATCTAAAATATGTCTTCCATAACACAGGCTCCAACTGAAAATTATGACAACCAATATAATTATGCTGCTGTCTGCTGCTGAGCAAACTGCTAACAGCGCTGAACTCAGTAACTCTGGATCTAGGTTTTGCAAGATGCACTTTAACAGTTAAAAAGGAATTGATGTAACTCTCCTGCAAAAAAAAAAAAAACAACCAACCAAAATCAAAACAACAACCAACCTCAAATTTCCTGTGAAAGGCCCTTCCAGGGCACTTTCTCACCTACTCAATTCCGAAGGAACTTAACCAAATCAAATACATAATATATTTTAAAAAGCTGCCTAAAGAATGCCTGAAGCAGGTAGAAAGAAAATTATATTAAAAAAACCCAAACAAACGAAAACCAACAAATCCAGGCAGAGTTTCCTGGTGGCAGAGAAAGAAGATTCTTCCATCAGTCAACTGTTTTGTATGGGTTGTCACAGGCCTGGCTTGGGTAGGTTGAAAAAAGTTCAGCTTGAATTTTCTGCCTTAGATTTCAGGCAACCAATTCTGAAATGTTAGAAGGTATTTTAAAAATAAAAAAATAATTTGTGCTGTCTTGACTGTACTGATAACATGCAAGGACCTTTTCAGGTTTTATATTTAAATAACATTCATGTCACCCCTAGGAATCTGCTTTAAAAGCCAAAGCTAACAATCAGAAGTTATTTGCATTAAACAACCAACAAAATGCTTTCTGAATTGTGTTTTTCTTAGAAATTATGATGGGTACTACAAGTGGTACACAACAACCTTCCTGACTATGACAACATATTCACCAACACAATTCTTTGTAAAAGAAGGGAGAAATCAGTGACCTGAAGTGCTGGAGCACAGAATTTTGCTCATACCAAAGCACAAATGTCTAATCTGATCATCAGTGTGACCCCATAAGTCACCTAATGCATAGAATTTTTCTCTTTTTTGAAGTCTTCCTTTGTATGCTAGAGAAGAATTTAAGTGATCTATTTTGTGAAGACAGAACTTTAAAATAGGCTTAGAACACCACAGATAGCAAAAAGAAAAGCTAGTGTCAAAGTAGCTTTCAGGAACAGAACATGTGCAAAAGACAAACATCTACAATACCTGAGCACACAACTGCAGGTTACCAAGGTACCACCTGGTATAGGGACTGTAACTGAACACAGATGCATTTCCAGCCTGCAAAGCAAGGCCTGAAAGTAAGGCCTTTCTTAGTGGCATTTAAGCCATCAGCTGGATCGACTGAACCTGAAAGGCTCATTTCACAGCATCACACAATAGCAGGTTGGAAGGGACTCCAAGGACAATCTAGTTCAACCTTTCCTCTCTTCAGGTACCTCAGCACAAAGGAGACATTTTCAAGGACTGCTTGAAATGCAGGCTCTCTGACAGAGAAAGCTGACACTATCACTTGTGGAAGCACACATTTATGCACTTTCTTAGAGGGTATTTAACTACCCTTCCTACAACACCAATGCCAAAATGGGAAAAGAAGAAAATCTCTTGCCCTCCATTCGTACAGCTGTGTCAACAGAAGCATGCCACATGTTACCTGATCTTTCCCTTGTGCTTTGGTTTGACACCAATCAGATCAGCTCCCAGTATGCCTCACCAGACACTCTGGATCCATTTTCTGTGGTTGTAACAGTTGCATGTCAATGCTGTTGGTGACCATTTATGCAAAAGAGGCTTTCCCTTTAAACCAGGAAGGGAACTTACACCATGCAGATGATACAGTTTGCAAGTCAGCCAGCAACTACAGCTCACTTTTGCCAACAGAGTGCTGAGCACCTTTCCAGTAAGCCTCTGGACATGGGAGCTGAAGGGCCTTACCAGTGAAGCTGCACCAACAAAAAGCCTTGAGCACAGAAATGCTCACCAGCCACCAAAAAAGACTGCACAGCAAAGCCTGGGGCTGGAAGGTACAAATAGTAGCTGTGATGTTGCCACTTACTGTATTGCTTTCAATCTCTCTAACCATCTCAGGGAATTCTTAGTCCCTTAAGGGCTCTCCAGCACAAAAGCAAACAAAAGACCTTCCAGGATTTGGAATAAATTTTATGTATGTATTAATACGCTCATTTTTCTTGAGCCCAACTCCTCTTTTATCTTAAAGTGATGAATTACAGTGCATATTTTGGGGCTATTCCTTAAACGAATGGCAAAACACAGGTAGCAATTTTTAAAACAGTGTGAGGTACGCCAAGTACAAAGGTACCTCTATTGCAGTAATGAGCAATTTCAATACCCCAGCTGCAACTAGAAGTTCCTGGAACGTGATTAAACTAAATTTTGTTTGGCTCAGAGCCATGCAAATATTTCTTTTCCTGATTCCCATCAAGCACAAGAGTACAGTAAGTGTTTTTGTTCTTAAGTGCACTATTACAGGGGACACAAATAAGCCATTTTTCTTCCAGTGGTTTGAGCTAACATTTCTAAAATACCATATTACAGAGCTGGCAGACTTGAAGCATTCTCCAAGTTTGACTTGTGTTGCATTACTAAGTCAAGCCATTTGAACCAACTCAAAATGAGTGCTACAACTGCACGTCCTAACCAGATTACACATGCTTAGAAAGACAACAGAGTTCTCTTACTTCACTGCTAATTTAAGTATTCGCATTTAGGATAGCAGTCACCAGGGACAGAGAACGACAACTGTTAAATGTTTACATGCAAACAACAGCAGATATGTAGCGCAAAGAGTTTCGAAGAAAAATTACACTGTATAACGTCAGAGTTGCCATTATAAATCCATGTTTTAGATGATATGCACATACTTTGTGTGCTTTTTAAAGTTGTTTTTTCCAATGCTTTTTTATTACCCTCACAAACATTGCCTTTCACCACTCACGAAGTCCACCAAAACATAAGAAGACCACAGAAGCACAACGTACTTTCTCCAAGAATATCAGTTGTAGTCTGCTTCTACTGTGTGTGCTCATGCCTCCTCTTAGAGAAGCCCCAAATTATGACATGAGGTTGAATACAAGTATGTTTCCAAGTATAAAAAAAAATAAAATTACTCATTTCCTGAAGCCTACAGTCCCACGTAGGCTGCACAAGAAAGACACGTGTCAAGTGCATGTCTACAACATTAATGTGAAAAATAAATGTCCTTTGAAATTAATCATTACCATTAAACATGATAAAATTAACCATGGAAACTACAGCTTTAACAATATTGGAAAAGGAGAAGTAACTGCTTGGCAGATATTCTCCCGCTCTGTGTTTTCAGAGCCTGCATCAATAGCTGTTTGACAACAGCAAACTTTTATTCAGCATCTTGACCACTGCCAAGGTGCCTTACTTAAAGGCTCTGAAGTATGCAACTTCCTTTCCCTCAAACACATAGAAAGAAAATCAATCTGCTCATAAAACACTGCTAAAGCCATGCTTCACCACACAACACTGACCATTGCCTTCAGTTTATCTGTGCCTCTCTGCAACCTTACATTAGATGCCAACTGTATCAAAGAAAAAAAACTTGAGCAATCCTATGGCTGTGCACTAGAATTTAAGTAACTAACCTCAGTCTGCCAGTGTTTCCATTCCTTATGACATCTCTTCTTACATTAAACTACTCTTAGGTTTACTTTTCCTCTTTAGTTGGGAAAAACATTCTCCCTGACAGAATCTATGCAGCTATGATCCAATACTTCTTCAAATGCCACCCTTGGTTTTATATATATATAATTTTTTTGCATCAAGATAATTGGTAAACAGAAAATTGAATCTTGGGGCTTTCTCACTCCTCTCATTTTCTTCTCTTGCAATGTCTGTTCTTACTATTTGCCTGTGAACATTGAGTCTGACATCTCACACACAAAAAAAAACCCCAAACCCTAAACAATACACCATCAGTACAGCTGCACTAGGTCTTCACAACAAAGGCTTACTTATGCTGATGTTCGGAACCTGTCTTTCTTACAATACACGATTGCCCTCATTTGTTCTTGAGGCTTTAAAACTTATGGGGCACAGAAAACCCCTCTCTGCTTGGATTATAGTTAGCACAATACAGACTTAAAATGGGTTGAAGCTCTCAGATGTACAGTATATTGCTTTTTATACTCCCAATTCTGTTAGATTTTATTAGCGGTAGTTTGCATGCTAGAGCTACGCACGGACCTTTACTCTATTATTATCTTTCACTCCCAACCCCTTCCACACACCCAGCTGCAGAAAGATTTACTCCATCTAACAAAGAGTCATAAGTGTTAGCTTTCTTTCACAGTGGAGCGGGCATCCAAGGCAGGGCAACCACTCCACAAAAGATGAAGAGTGGAAATGCTGAGCATTCAGAGCAACTTTTAAAGAAGCCTTTATCTCCTACTCCAGCCAGTTGGCCTACACTACTTACAATATAACCATTGTTTGGACACCAAAAGCACTACTACCTAGGCCACGTGAAGTATACTGATTTGCTGTTCTCCTTCCATTACATGCTTAAAAGTCAAGCAGAACAAAAACTCTCGTCTCTATTGTGGCAGTGCACAAACATTGGCTGTGCAGTCCATTTTGACCCCTCTTTCTGCAGCAGGGGGAGACAGAACTACAACATCCTAGGCTTTACGAGAAGTGATAATATGGGATCTCAGCAGCACAATATCATAGTCTACTGGGTATAGATGATGTTTAGCACAGCATATAGACTTACTGATGATTCTTCCATTAACTTCCTCAGTTCCCTGTGCCCATGCTTCTCAGCAATACTTGCTGGATCATCTCCGTATTTGTTGGTTATTTTGCAAGCCCACGTGGCCTCGGGACAATTGAGCAGAAATGTTGCAAGGTTCTTTAATCCAAATCTGGCTGCACAGTGAAGGAGAGTAGGAAATTCTTCCAAATGTCTGTCTGTATATGGAAACAAAATTTTTGTGAACAACAATTTTGCTTTTATAAAACACCTTCCACCCTCTTTTACAAAAATCCTTTGAATAATAGTGCTACAGAATCTGCCATCAGAATCCCAATACAGAATTGGCATTCAAAGAACAACTCCTCTGACTAACAGGTTTTCAATTCACATGTTAATAAAGTTAATTTTTTTTTCTTCCCCCCTGCCCTGATACAAGGATTTTAAAGTGAGAAATAAGTTTTCATCCAAGAGAAAGAAAACTTTACATCCAGGATGTGCTTTTACTTGGTTGTATATTATTTAATGCTTTAAGGATCTTAATGCATTATTATTTATTTGAGACACTTGAATGGGACACTTTTTAGGTTTATGGTGCTGTTTTTCAATTTAAAGACACTTCTGAAAATTCACATGACTACCATAGACTTGCAAACATTTGTTTATCCCTGTAATGGAAAAATCTGAGAATTTAAAGATGAATATATTGATGGTGTTTAGGATTCATACAAAATAGCATGACATTAATTGTTATCAGAGTTTATTTTTCACCTTGGAGGTCTGGGACAAAATTAAACTGAAGTGAGTTTACCATTTCAGCACAGACCTGTATTCCAACTCTGCGAGTGGCCACAAGTTCCATACAAAAACAACAAAAAAGAAACCAAGCATAAACAATATTTCCGTGTGCCTTCATACTCTATTTTCTAGCACTCGTGGTTTGTGGTGTATTGATTTGTCTATACATCAGCATGCACTTCATCTCTTTTCCAAGTGTGCAGCCAGTCTGCCTCAGGCACCATCAATTTCTTGCATCCTCAGGGTCTTTTGGCAGTGTCTTCAGCAGCCACTGTGCAAAGAACTGCTTCCTCCAGTGTGTTTTGAACCTGGTTCCTGCTACGTTCAATTCATAGTCAGTCTCCATCCCTGTTTGACCTCTTTGCACTTCTAGTGGTTTATTCATTCCCAGTTTTCTTGAAGATCTCCAGGCTAATTTATTTGGCTTTATAGACAATCAACTCCATCATCTGTATTGCACTTTGCTGAACCTTTTCCAGACTTAATGTAACTATACTGAGATGACAGGAGAAGAGCTGCGCATGATACTCAACTTATGAGTGAGCCCTGTAATTTATGTGTTGTCATAATTATGTCCTGTTCTGTTCTCTACTCCTTTTCTAATAATTCCTAGTATTTAATTTGCTTTTTGATCTGCTTCCTAGCAACAAATTGATGTTATCATGGAACTGCATAGCCTTACTCCTCAGTGCTAATAGCCTGCTCAAAGCCTCTCATTTTGTATGACAACACAGGACTGCTTTTTCCACTTTGGTTTCACTGCATGATTACTACATCTCATGAGTCCTTTCTCCCATTTTTTCCCTTCCCTGTTAGCCCCTCACCTTAGCAACCTGAATACTCTGTATCCCTAGCATAAGTTTTTTCCGACTGTCTCCCTCCTGGTTTGGGCCAGTTATTCATCCGTGCCCCATCAATTTCTGACTGGATCATGTTTTCTGACTTACTAAAACTACAGGAAACCTGTAAAGCAAGACTTCACATTACAGACAATATATTTTATTACTATTTCTATTAATCTGTCTGGTAAAGACAACAATCTAACCTTCCCCTAGTTCTCAAGTTCCTCAATTGTTTTTTGTAGCACAGTTCCACCATCTGGTACTGCAGTACTGAAAAACTGCACATTACTGCTGGAAATTCAGTTATTTTATGTTTACATTTCCTCAGAGCTGTTAATAAATACCAATTAGTCCTTCATGCTCAACATGCCCATTTTTGCTATAACCATGATTCCTTCAACTCTTAGACAGTCTCTTTCCACGTGTCTGCCAAACAGGACTACAGCTTAAGAATCTACACAGTATATTCTAATTTTATTGAATTCTCTTTATATCCCTGTCATGAGTTGTCCTACAGGCTAACCAGCAGCTCTGGCATGGTAGAAGACAGACTTTGTAGTAGTTTTGACTTCTTTTGCCATCCTACCTTCTTTTACCATTCCTCCTGCAGAACGTTACCATGGCAGAGAATAAAACCTCACCCCATCAACAGGTATGAGGATTCAAGAAACAAGAAGAACAGGTCTTTGAATAAGCAGAGATAAGTATTGATTTAGCAGAGAAGCTGTTAGGACAATTTCTGACTGCATTTTGGACAATGAACATTCCACCACTATCCCACCCCAATATTGCTTTGACACAAGGTATTTGACCAGGCTACATTTTAGTCAACAGTCACATTAAGAACCCCAAATTGATCTTTAAATTGCCTGATTTTCACTTCCACCAGGCAAACAAAAGTCAACCAAGGAACCAGAAATATACATCACCTATGTAAATCAAAGGAATCAGCAAGCTGAGTTTCTCTCACCAAGGGCATGTGTTTTAGTTTAAATTCTATTGTAATTAGAGTGTGCTTTTAAGTCCTTCCAGTTAGAAGCAGCACTCTTAAAGCTCTATAGCAGCTAAGGGTTTCAACAGAAGTAAACACTGCACAACTTTACTCAGTATTGCTCAACATTTTAACTGAAGTTCCATAAATTGAACTTCTGCAAAACTATAAATGCTACCCTGGAGCACAGCCATTTGAATTCTTATTTTTGTCTATGCTTTGCTTACCAGAAAAAAAAAAAAAGTAACACTTCCCCTAGACCAAAGCAAAACCATACCAACTTAAGGACTCCCCACATAAGCAGGAAAAATGCATGCAAGTAATTCCAAGGCTGAGACAACAGCATCAAAATGAAGTGGACTTTTGTATATTACATAGAATACTCTTACACCAGAAGTACCCAAGCTAATATTTCAAAAAACCATCCACAAATCATTGTGAGATTGCTTTTGTTCATGTTTCACTCTTTGTTACTAATTTAGCAATGGAATGCATTGAGCAGTCATTTGAAAGAAGAACAAAGTATAAGAACTCTAACACAGCCTGCATCCTGTTAGCAGACTCTAGAAGGTCAAATAGAGAAAGAGCCTTAACGAAGTACTAATAAGACACTCTAAAAGAACTTCCCCTTATGCTAATGAAATCTGAAACAATTGCTTACAAATCCAGAGGGGAACCAGGTCTCTAACACCAATGGACTGGACACTACAATTTCTTCATCAATATATAGAATCAGTGGTATTCACAAGCCTGTTCTACTCTTATATCCAAGTTTACAATGAATTACAAAACAGAACTAACATCAAAATCCCCTCAGCTCCTTCACTGTTGAGCTAGTTTTTAAATCTCGTCACCATTCAACTTCCTCCTAGCTAGGTTTGAAGGAGGCCTGCTACACTTGCATACTCCAAACTTTACAGAAGACAACACTATTAACAAATTAAATACCTCAGCCAGCCATGGACCATGATAAAAAGCAATGAATCAATTTCTTAAACCAGGAAAAAAGGCTGTCTTCAGATATGAAAACTCTCAACAGTAGCACTGGTAGTGAGATCTGTTTCGTAACACGAACTACAGCACAGCAGGTTCCACCTCAATGTGAGGAGGAATTTCTTTACTGTAAGGGTCACCAAGCACTGGAACAAGCTGCCCAGAGAGGTTGTGGAGTCTCCTTTTCTCGAGGTTTTCAAGACTCATCTGGCTGTATTCCTGTGTAACCTGCACTAAATCATGGTCCTGCTCTGGTAGGGGGGTTGGACTTGATCTCCAGAGGTCCCTGCTAACCCCTAACACCCCGTGATTCTGTAATACTGAAAAAAGGATATATGTGAAACTACCATTTTTAACTCCACATAAACAATTTTAGTGCACCTTCACCAAGAACAAAAGACAGGAATACTTGC
Source organism: Ramphastos sulfuratus (assembly GCA_013399055.1). Lineage (NCBI taxonomy): Eukaryota > Metazoa > Chordata > Aves > Piciformes > Ramphastidae > Ramphastos > Ramphastos sulfuratus. Next base: position 20,188 of record WBNM01011784.1, on the reverse strand, counting down.
TTTGGTTTCTTACTTTGAGAATGAGTGTTCAGACAAACCTGATCTGTACAGCTTCACAATTACTTAGGCTACTCGAGCTCTGTTATAAAAATCATACAGCCTCAAAATGTTGGTTCTAGTTACAACTACAGGTGAAGGAGCCACTGAGGACAGTGCTATTGCTACATACCGAGATACCACTCAGTAACCATGTTCAGCAGTGTGACAGAATTACAGAATCACTGAGGCTGGAAAAGACCTCTGAGATCATCAAGTCCAGCCTATAACCTAACACCATGACATCAGCTAAACCATGCCACATCCAATTTTTCTTAAAGACCTCCAGGGATGGTGACTCCACCACCTGCCTGGGCAGTCCATTCCAGTGCCTAATCAGCCTTTCTGTGAGGAAGTGGTTCCTACTATCCAACCTAAACCCCTCCGGCACAGCTTTAGACCATGCCCTCTTGTCCTGTCACAAGTTGCCTAGGAGAAGAACCCAACCCCTACCTGAGTACAATTTCCTTATAGTTAGAGAGTGATAAGGTCCCCTCTAGGTTTCTTCTTCCCCACCTCCCTCAGCCTCTCCTCATAAGACTTTCTCTATGTACATGCAGATACAGTTCTTTAGATACATGCAAATAAAAGCAGGACTGATCTTATCCAGTAGCAGAGGGATTTTCTTTTTGAACAAGATCCAATGAGATCTTCAACTAAAATGCAATTTCATAAAGGTTAAACATGCATCACCATTACACCTCTGAGCCAAGAAACTACAAGAGAGTGTGTTAAATCTGGAGACTGAACTTAACTATTGACATGTTAATTCCAGGATACAACTCTAGCTCAAGACATAAATCTACTGAGAAGCACTATAAATAAGCTCTCCTTTCCTGTTTTCTCACAGCATCTACTTCAAAACTGAGCATAAGAGGGAAAGTTCTGCTCAAAAAGTTATCCAGACTACTTTCACAGTATCAATTTCCATCCCATGCTTAAAACAGGTGCAACAGGCAAGAACATCATGCAAAGACCCCAGTTCCAGAGAAGACAAAGAACATAAATTGCATTGGGAATATGAAACCATTATAGCCTATCTTCTGATTTCATTTAAGAGTTCTCTCTGCAACAGTTGTTGTTACAGATAAATTAAAATACTATGGCAAAATCCTTTTCTATAGTAAATATATCTTTATTATCTATAAATAAATAACTGATCCTTAAAAGTTTTTTAGTAGTACAAAAAAAAAAAAAAAAAAAAAGAGGTAATTGTAGTTGTAACAGGAATTGAATGCTCTGGGAGAAGATAAAAAAAAACCAACACATTCATACCATTATTGGTATATTGTTATAGTATTTCAGCTACTCTGTGTTGCTTCTATGTGTTGCTAAATACATATTTTGCACTTTCTATGACCAGATTTCAGCCCTGAGCCTTCCATGAAATTAAACAGAGTTTAGTAACCTTACTGCATGAACATAGTCTTCTTCCCAGTAAAGATTTAGCAAAACACAATATTGAAAAACCACTGGATTTTGGCCAGGCCACACAACATAGTACCACTGTTAGCCAGAAGACATGATCACAGACCACAAAACACAGCCACATTTGACTTTTAAGTCCTTCCCTTCAGACATTACTGAACTTCTTGGTGCTTCTACTCTGCTCAAAATGAGCAGAACCCAAAGACCTTTTTTCTGACCTACACAGGCCTCACACAGTAGGGTGGTTAACATGGACACTTCCTAGCAAAAATGCTTATTGGATGAGGGCACATTTGGCTTCTGGGGCTTCCTGTTGTGCAGATGCATTAAGAGCCAAGCGCTGTCTAGGAATTGCTGACTCCTGCCACATATGGGCTACCACCCTAAGCTGGTGATCCTGGCTAACAGAAGTCACCATCATGCTATCCTCATCCCTACACCCACATGAACAATCAGAAACCCTTCTCTATTGATGAGAAATATACACTTCTACGTCAAGGGACCACCTAGGGAGACTTCCTTTAAGGAATCCAAACATTACTGAACCGCAACATCAGTACCTTATCTCACATTCCCAGTACCTTACTTTGGACTTCAGCTGCTCACCTTTAGGCATGATAATATTCCATTTCCAGCTTAGGCTGGGTATTAATGAAATTGAAACTTGAAGTGGAGAAGGCTCTGTTCAGATGTCAAGGAACTAATGGTAGGCATGTGACTGACCTTTTTGCTTCTGCAGAGTTAGAGATTCAGCAACAACCAATGTTAGGAAGATAAAGCTTTCAGCCATGACAACTGCTGTTCCTGCATTACAGTCAGCCATGAACAGTTTTGGATATCAAACTGTAACTTCTCTCACAGACAGTTCATATACACAGGTATGGATGGAGGGTGCCACACAAACACCAGAACCTTGTAAGGAAAGCAGGTATGCAGCTTCATCTACTGGACCTCAGATCTGAGATTACACTTAATTTAATTATCACAACATTTTTGCACCCTAAGAGTGTCTTCAGCTTCAGGAGAGATAAATTTGCACTGTTTTTCCTTCAGTTATGTAGGTCAGCAAGCAGGATTAGGAGCCCCTCCTCCACCCACTAAATGCCTCCTAACTACATTTTTCCAAGTTGTTAATATATGGTGGTATATTGATCATACAGGAAATAACAAAGCTCTCAATCTGCAGGCACTAAACTCATGTCCTCTTGAGTCACTATGCCTTGCTTCACCTTTTGTCACCAGCCTCACTCTCAGGCAGGGAGGACCTCCACATCTTGTTTCTGCACTGTGCAGGATTAGTCATTCAGAACAGACACAAGCAATGACTTGGAGTGAGTTTGCATAAATGGATTCAATTTCTTCTGCCCATGAAACAGAAGACTGGCACCTTCAAGTTGTGACAAGGCAAAAAGTCATTGTGAAGACTATCAGATGACCATACTGAGCTCCATGAATTTAAGACAGCTTTTAACCTGAGACTGACTTGCAAAGCCTTTTCAGGCAACACCCTATATTTATGCAAAGCAGGATGCAGTTTTCAAAGTTCAAACTTTCCAAGTCTTGCTGATAGAAAACTCTGAACTATTAACTGCTTGTGGTCAACCTGGTACGATCACTCTCTTGGTAAATGCTACACCAATAGCTGAGGTAGTTGTTGTGCTTGCTGTTCCTTCAACAGCCTTAGTAACACTTCAGTGCCCATTTCTCTATGCAGATGTGGCCAGTAGTTAATCTCTGCCATGTATAAGCCAATGGGAAAATTATGCTGTTGGACTTCACCTCTCAGAAATTCATGTCCTGAATACATATTTAATTATTTTAAATCATCTCAAAAGAGATGACTGAAGCCTACTGGGCTTTCTTCATGCCCTCATTCTGAAAAGAGGAAGCTCTAACCCTAAATCTATCCCAGTTCACCTGGTAAAAGGTGGAGCAGCCCTCCCTTCCCTCCAGGTTCCACAGCAAAAGTGAATGACCATTGAGGTTACCATTGTCAAAATAACCAAGGAGGAATAACCCACTGCAGGATCTGCAAGATCTGTGTNCTGCACACAGGACTCCAGGTTTTTTTAAAGTTTAAGTTGTACTTGTTCACTTAATTGCCAAATCACAAAATTCAGTGAGCTCTTAAGACAAATTAAATGTTCTGCTGTGAGGGATTTTTCACCATACTGTGTTTAACTGCTTTAACTGAAATTTTGTATCACACAGAGTAGGAAGAGGCTGTAATTATTTAAAAGCACACATGCCTCCCGCAGAAAATGCCATTCTTGAACTTGCAAGTGTGTTGCACTGAAATGGGGAAAACTGATGGAACTTTTATCAGCTGTGAAACTGGAACAACTGATACATTTCAGCTAAATCTATAGAAGTCAAGTAAAGTAGTAATTATTATGATAACTAGAAGGGAACAGGTTTTACTCAGCAGCAACCCTTTCACAAAGAATTTCAACAGAGAAGAGACACCACTTTTTGGCACCCACACTAAGAACTGGTTAGCTGGTGACTGTAAATGGGAAGGAAATGTTAAAGTCCCCAAGTTGCACATTTTCATGTGCACTAAGTTGGCTTCAACTCTCAACTAACTTTTGAGGCAACAGCTTGCTTTTAATTAAAGCTTTAGTTTGAACCACACAAGGTTGAGACAATAGCCATCTTTTGTGTTCTCATAGATCCTTCTCTGGTTTTCTCTGCAGAGCATTCTCCAACACTTCAGGTATAAAACAGTGCATAAAAATCTAATATTATTATATTGTAGCACTGTCTTAGCCTGTGGGAGTTTTCATAAAATTGCAGTAAGCAACCTGAACAGACTACAGTGATATTTCTTGCAGATATGGTAGGGCATTCTTATTTCCCAAATTATTAATACAGGACATTTGGTTGTTTTGGTTTGTTGTGGTTTGTTGGTTGGTTGTTTTTCATGTGGGTTTTTTTGTTTGTTTGTTTTGTGTTTTTTTTCCTTTCAATTTAAAAATTCACTTAAAATTACTTGTACAGTGTCAGTATCAATTAAACCAAAGAAATACTTAAATCCCCCATCAGTTTCTTTCCCTTGGTCTATCTTTTCTCCCATTGTTTCATTAGCAGCTGAAAACCCAGACTATGTCTTTTTTTGGGATGGATTCTTCAGCTTGAAAGAAAGAATTACAAAAGTCAGGATAGGATTTACATTGCTAGCAGTGTTAATGTGACAAATATCAAGTGTATTCTACAAAGAGAGTAAATTCAGGATTTCCTATATGCCCCAATACTTGATTTTAATCATAGAAATAGTAGGAGATAACTTGGGGAGAACAAACAAGCAAGCAAGCAAACAAGATAATTCATTAACAGTGGGAAAAGAAACAGGTTTTCCTCAAGCAAACTGCCACCTCTTGGACAGGAATCTATGCACCAAGAATTCCCAAATCTGAGGATACAAGAGCAGAATCAGAATGTTCCAACTCAATAAAAGTTCTGAATTATGAGTTTGAATTTGTTTGTTTATTTTGATTGGATTTTGTTTGCAGAATCTAAAGGAATGAAATACATACCAGGCACTCTGAAATCAGTTCAGTACAGAATGTATGATCAAAACAATTCTATGATATCCAGGACAGTGCCTCCAGCTTTAGTTACATGCATCTACAAAGGATGGAGGACACCACAACTACAATCCTGACATGCCTCAGCTTTGTCTTTCAGTTAATGCTGCCATTAAACACAATTGTTGCTTTTTTTGGTTGTTTTTTTTTTTTTTTTTTTTNTTTTTTTTTTTTTTTTTTTTTCCCTCCTCCCCAGTAGCTTCTATTCAGTCTGGTTTTAGTTTTCCCTTCTGATTTTGCTTCTGGACTTACACTGGCTGGAGAGCTGGGCAGGGAGAAATTGAATGAAGCTCCAACAAAGGCAAGTGTGGAGTCCTGCACCTGAGAAAGAACAACCCCATGTATCAGTATAGGCTGGGGACTGACCTGATAGAGAGCAGCGAAGGAGAAAAGAACATGGGGGTCCTGGTGGATGGAAGGTTGGTGGTGAGCCAGCAGTGTGCTCTGGTGTCCAAAAAGGTCAATGCTGTTCTGAGGTGTATTGGAAGGGCTATGATTAGTAGGTCAAGAGAAGGTCTCCTCCTGCTCTACTCTGCCCTGGTGAGGCTGCATTTGGAATACCATGTCCAGTTCTGGACCCCTCAGTTCAAGAAGGACCTCAGGGAACTGCTTGAAAGAGTCCAGCACAGAGCCATGAAAATGATTAAGGAGTGAAACATCTTTCTTACAAGGACAGCCTGAGGGAGCTGGGGCTCTTTAGCTTGGAGGAGACTGAAAGGTGACCTCATTCATGTTTATAAACACGTAAAAGGCAAGAGAATGGAGCCAGGCTCTGCTTGGTGATGTCCAGTGACAGGACAAGGGGCAATGGGTGGAAGATGAGGCACAGAAAGTTTCATGGAAACATGAGGAGGAATTTTGCACTGTGAGGGTGACAGAACACTGGAACAGGTTGCCCAGGGAGGTTGTGGAGTCTCCCTTTATGGAGATAGTCAAGACCCACCTGGATGCATTCCTGTGTGATCTAGTATAGGTATCCTGCTCTGGCAAGGAGGTTGGACTGGATGATCTTTCAAGGCCCCTTCCAGCTCCTAACATTCTGTGATACTCCTTCACAGATGAGGAATACTCTCTTAATATCACTAATTACTAAAATATTGTTGCCCTTGATTAGTGGAATGCAAGTCTTTATTTGTAACTCTTCCATACTGCTAATAGCACATAAAAACCTAAATGTATTTTGACAACTTCTGTCTTCTTTAAAACTACATAAAATCTATGAAACAACAAAATAGCAACCAAAACAAAGAAAACCCTGCATAGTTTGAGTCTGAAGCATGCACCTCATTTCTGACAAGCTTTAACATGTAGTGGTTCCAAAGAAATTTTTTCTGGTAGAAACCACCAATTTACTACTTGGTTACCGAAATAATTATTACAATTGGATTCTTTCTCAAAAGCAAGCAACTGAAACTAATCTTCTGCACAAAAAAAAAAAAACCCACAAACAAAAAACACCCAAAAACCCACAACCACATTCCAGTGGCTAACACTGAAAAGTAATTAAAAAAAAAAAAAAGGGCACAAATCTCAAGTTCTACCATTTCAAATTCCAGCCTTTTATAAATCAATTCCTTTAGAATAATACTGGGGGAAAAAAAATTAAGAGATTAAACAAGGTGATACAGTATCATCACTGTCTCCATTTAGGCAGAGATTTAACTTCCTTCCTGCATGTGGCCCAACAACTGAGATGCCACAGGGAAAGAATATTGCATGCATGTTAAAGTGCTTGCAGAGCTGTAGCCCTAGGTTTTCATTTTGCAGGGTATTTCTCTAAAGGATAAGGCACTTAGCGTCGTGGTCTGTTTGTTTGGATAGAGCTGCTGATAGGTTGGATTGAATGATCTTGGAGGTCTTTTCCAACCTGGTTGATTCTATGATTCTAAATCTGATGTGTTGCTCAAACAATTCTCCTTGTTTAAATGGCAAAAGATTCAAATTCAGAGAACATGTTTGTGATCCATGGCATCTTTTGAAAGACTTCCTCTATCAGAAGTCATGATAGCCAGTGCTACTCCCATCCTAAGCAAGTAAGGCTGTTCTGTTAACTATTGTGGGAATAAAACAAATTTACCAGGAAATCTTGGGTCTTGATTATTTTTTTATTAGCATTAAAAAAATGAACAAACCAGGAACACTGAAAAGATTCTAGTTGAGTCTACCCCAGGGGAATGACCTAAGCACATCTTTAAATGCATGCTTGCATGTATGTATGTCAGCAGAGAGACATATGTTCACGTGAGACCTGGTCTTTTAGAACCATATAACAGAACAGTTAATCAGAAAAGATACTAAACAAGAAGCTACACATCAGGCCTGTTATGAAGTGCTCAAACCTTCCAACTTCATTTGAACAAATAGAAACTGAAAGACAAGTAAAAAGCCTCAGGGTTTGCAGTACTACTACTATAAATATGATCATGTGTGTACATGATAGGAAACACACTGAGAGCTACAGCAGAAGCATGTGTGTAATTCTGCTCTTATCATCTAGGATGATGAAACTATTTCTGGTGGAGAGTCTGACTAAAAAATAAGGAGAGTTAAGATGGACATAGCTTAAGCAATCTGAAACTATATATTGAAGAATGACTCAAATAAAATGCCAGATGAGGGGGATTATTTAGATGGATGCGTTGAAAATAAGATGGTACAAGAGTTGATACCTTTGCCATTTGTTCTAACTTTGCCAGCCTAGACACCAACCTCTCAAGTACTGCATTCATCACACTAAAAATAATTGTTAAACAGTCATTCTGAGAAAGGGAGTGACTCTTGGAAAACTATGTAAGCATCCTGGCTGTGGTGATGTCTTGATCTAAACTGCTGTTAGTAGAGGCAAGCATGACCTGGCACTCTTTGATTACGTCGCATGCAGTTTTCCTATTAAATTTTATTCCTTTTTACACCCTTAAGTTTTTAATCACACACATACATTTTGGGAGAAGTCAGACCATGCAATTCATTAGTTATCCAATAAAATTAATAATGAGTTCTTCATTGTTTGTCATTTGTAGTTAATACTGAGAACTCGAGTATAGTAATTCATCAGCTGTGCCCTGGTGTGCTAATTTAAAAATTAAAAGTAAAGCATCAAGATAAAACCACATCAAGAAAGGTTTTCTATCTATGCCTCAAGCTGCAAGAGTGACCTCCTGTAGTCATGCAAATGACCTGAGTAAGGAATCCAAAGGATAAGCTTTAAAAATATTTAAACTTGTTTTAGTGTTTAGGTTGCCAGTAGTGTACCTTCACTTGGGAAGCATCTATCTTCCAGGGAGAGCATCTGTGTTTGGGTAGAGGTATTATAATAATAAAGCCAGAGCTGTTACACAGCCTGGCAAGCCAGAAGATTAACTACAGTCCATTAGATGTTAAATGCACAAAACACTCACTCCAGCTTTTGGAGAGAAATTATATACTCAAAGCTACATGAACTAAGCATTTGATACAAAGCCTAATAAGAGGCTTTATTAAGTTTGATAGGCATTGAAGCTTTCAGCATCAAACTCTGGAAGCCGGTAGGAATCCCAACAACTCTCATACAGGCAGTCACTGCTAAGTCAAAAGGTTTATCTTTACCATGACTTACCAATCTGTCTCCATTTAAACCAAGTATGTCTCAATGCACAGTGTCTGTATTCCACCTGGAAACAGAAAACTGGATTGCTGGCATAAGTTAGCCGATTTTGACCACTAAGGAAAAGGAGCACGTAGAAGAATTATGAAATTTGGGCTGATTCATCATCCTTGTATCTCTGAATAGGCAAACTCATCTCAGTGCTAAAAAGCTTTTCTTTTGATAGCTTCACTTCCTTCCCAAAAGTATTTAACTAGCTTTCCTTCTTAGGTTTCACAGTTTTTATTTCACATTTCCTCTTTAGAAGAAAAAGTGGTTCTTGGACTAAAATGCTATCAAAATGGCTGAAGCAGGAAATGCAAATCCTCTATTAGACCTGATATGTCTAACGCCTGTTGGAGATGCTCTTACAGGGAGTCCAAGACATGGCTTTACATACCTTACTTTAAGTGTTCCACAGTCATGCCTTCCTTTGATGAAGAATCTAGGCATCTAACTTTGTACTTTCCTGTTGCATCAAACACCAAAGCAGTTAATTTTAAAAAGGTGGCTACTTGGCTCAAGCTTACAAGCTGTCAGCTTGCATTTGAACTGGACAGGCCTTTTGGAGAGGTCCCATTTCACATGGGGAATGACTCTTTAATGTGTCTTATACACCCTCATCCTGCAGTGCTGTACAAGAAAATGTCAAGTACAAGTGTCTCACTTAACACGCTACTGGCCTGCTTTCACCAACATAGTCACACGTAAGCTTATGTTTAGAATACAAGGGGAATCATGTTTACCTAGGGCTGAATTCCACCATCCAAGAAACCTCACTGAAAACAGAAGGAAGCATGACAGTGCAAAACTTGTTATATTTGGTTGTGACAAGTAAGTGTTATGCTGTACTTGATTGTAACGAGCTTCTTTTCTCTCAAAGCCATAGTTTAGGCACACAAAACAGAAGTCAGGAAACCACTCAAAAGCATTTAAGTATTCCAGAAGGGAAATACATTTTCTTGCCTTTTGTTTTTCCCCAAAAGTCTCTTAGAAAAGCTGGTCTAACACACATCTGAAATAGCATTATAATGATGGTTTCAAAACACAAGCTAAATAATCACACTCTTGGTTTATTGCAAACCAATTCAAATTCGTAACAAGTGGTTAATGATGTCAGTCAAGACCTTCCATTTGGTACTGAGCAGTAGCTTCTGTTGATACATTTCTAAGTTGCACATTAGTATGTCTATGTCATAGGCAAATCCTATTTAAACTCACTGGGATGCCTTTCTAAAAGTAATTAAAATAAAATACAACAGTATTTTGACTAGAAGTAATGAAAACTAAGTATAAGGTACTGAAGTGAATGGAGAAATTTAGAGCAGTTCCAAGTTCAAAAGCTATTCATTCTCTTCAGATAGAGACATCTTCCCAATTTTGTTATGTCACCAAAGTTTGAGAAAGTGAAGTATTAGTTGTATTACAGAAGAACTATTAGTAAAAAAATATATAATGTACTTTGTGTCCCTCATAGCCAGTTTTCTTCCCAAGTAAATTTGCACAGCTGTAAAGCTGTCAATCTGTAGTTAGCCCAAAGCTGACCAAACATCCACACAAGTGTAAGTTCACAGGACTGAGTCACAAAATAATGATTTACAGAATTCTTTTTCCAATTTGTCCTGATTATCTTGTCTTCACTGTGAATGCCTCCATTTCCATAGTGGCTTTAAATACTTAATGATTATCTTATTAACATTTATAACTAATAACCATAGCAACAGTAATAAAAAAAAAAAAAAAATCAATGCATATTAGAAGTGACTCACTAGCTTGTTGATGGCACTTTTCTTCACTTTGGAAAGGGCTCAATTCATAAGCAGGTATTTTGCTTTTCAATAGTAAAGTCAGAACATTGTCCAGCTTCTCTACAGAAGAAAATTTTGAAGCCTGTTTAAAAAAAAAAAAAATTAAAAAATAGTGCATTTGTTGCATGTGTATTTTTAACTTTATCCTGAGAGTGCTGGTGAATAAAATTACTTGGAACAGTACTATTACAAATTCACTCTTAGTAACAGCAGCACAGTTTTTGTAAGCTACAGAATAGATATTTTAATATAGAAGGATCCTAACAAAACCCAATTGAAGGAAAACAAGTATTACAACTTCGGCAACTCATCCACAAGTAAAAACATTTGGTTGAATGGCAAAGACAGGAAGATTTGTGTTTATCAACTCTCCATCTAGAAAAAACAATTCAGTGTAATAGTTAGGAACTGTTCCAACAGATGAAAAACGCCAATATATCCCAGATCTTACTATAGCACAATTTAGCATGTGTTTAAAGACTACAGTAGCATTGTTAACCCAAAATCTTTGCATATGTACTTTGCTAAATAGCCTACAGTTTCAGTTACATCAGCCAAGGCATGACATTGCTGACAGATTCAGAAACTGATAGCAAACAGATTGCTTTTCCACTAAATAAGTCTTCGGACAATGGAAATCCTCACTGACTACCACAGGATTTTTTTTTTTTTTTAATAGCCTTTTCCTGCAGAGAAGGCCAAAATTTGAAGTCACACCAAGCAAAGAACTATAGAGATGTGAGCTGAGCACTACAGCACTAGTCAAGCTAGTGTTGCACTAGGCACTAAGAGATGTGCAGCTGCAGCAGGGAAGCTCTCAGGTGGTGTTGGTTTCCTCTGCTCACATAGAAGCGGTCCTGTGTTACAGCTTGCCTGAAGTGCTTCTGGTCAAGATAATTCTGAGATCACTAGCAGGGAGTATCTGGTAAGACACACTTAGCATAGAAACTTTAAAAGGAACTCTGTGACTGGCATGCTGAGAGGCAAAAAGGACAGAGGGATCAGCTGTTCAAATATGAAGTTTCAGTCCCAGGGTTTTTAACAGTGAATAAGAAAATAATTGTGATGACATCAGAAAAAGTTGAGTACACCAGCAGGATATAAGTTTCATCTGAGTCCTACCCAGAATTAAAAGATAAGTTTGTGCAGATAGGGAGTTACTAATAATTAAATATGGTTATTTTTCCTATAAGTAACACTGGCCCTTTCAATATTGTCTGCGATATATTAAAACCCATAATATTTAGTAACTTGTGATTTCTTCCTATAGTTCACCTTTTCTGTACTGTTACATTACACTCTATTTGTTAATAATGAATATATAACTTAGTTGTCAGTAACTGGAACAATGAGCATAAAAAAAAAGTGTCTAGAAAAAAAAAATTAAAACAAGCCTTGAAGAAGGATCTAACCTGAATACAAGGCTTAGACTCTAAATTGAGAAAGGATATGCAAAGCCTCCCAAACATCTGTAAACTCCCTCACTGACATGAATAACCACACTATATTTAAAAATTGAGTAATAGCAAAATTCAGTTAGCAAACCAGTTAGATACGGTATCATCATTGATGCTACCTTAACAGAGTTCAATCTAGAGTAGGACAAAACAAGAAATAACAAGGAACTAGTTTATAACTGTAAGTAATAACAGAAGAACTAGCTCAGGTGAGTGTTTATGCAGATACTGTGCCACAAATGAAGAGGCATAAAGCCACTGCTATTCGCTGAAGAAACTGCATTGCAGAAATTTCACTATAAAGAGAATAAATATATAGATGGGATTCCAGACAGACTAATCCTAAAGCAATATTTTAAATTTACATTTAAAATGGCAAGGGCACCCCTTACACATGTTACTACCTTTCTATCCCTCACTGTTCAAAAGAAAATGAACAAAGACCACCCCAACAACACCTGCCTCTTACCATCTGCCCTGAAAATGGCCCAGAGCAATTTCAGACAGAATCTGTTTCAGACTGCCTTGTATATCAAAGCCAAATAAATATCCCACAGTCTCTTCTCAGCAAGCACTCAGAGTAATCTTGCCTACAAAGCTCCTCTGCTTTTTAACTTGGGGTGAGGCAGGAATCCTTCCTTCTGCCTTTTATTCAGGCAAAAATTCAGCCAAGCACCCTACGACTTAATAATTCTTATCCTATCTAAATTTGGTCACTAAGTGTCAAATAAGACAGCATTTCACAGTCTGAGATGGAACGAGTCCTTGAAACGAGAAAAGCACAGAACTTTAGGAACTCACAGCAAAATTTTCAAGGCCACAAACAGTTGTACCTCTTGAACACATCAGGCTCAGTTTTTACAGGCTACTGAGACAGAAACTGGACTGTTTGATCTCCCAAAGGGAACAGACTGAACACAACTAAATTACTGAGGCTTTCCTAAGCCTGCCTTCCAATGGTCAGCCGCTCCTCCTGTAGGATTTCCCAGTAAGGCACAACACATATCCTATATAAAGTTATCAGTATAGTTCACTTCAAGTTTTCTATCTCAAAATTTTCCTTTTCTTAGAAGGAATTCAGGCTTTCACTTGACTGCCCATTCCAGCACCAGAGCACTTAGAGATGATATATTCACATATTCTGATGCACCCTACACAGGCCCACGAAACCTCCCCAAGACATTCCACCAACACTACTCACCTAAAGTTCATGCTGAAGCCAACAGAAGTAGATCTGTATTTAAATACACTGCAGGGGAACATTGAGTCAGTCGGGAGCTTGAGATGACCCACATTTCATTTGAATGAAGATTTAACAGGTAACCAGAAAGAAACAAAAGCACTATTTTCTCCTCACCCCATTGCAAGGAAGTTCCTTCCAGGAGACACTCAAACTTAAGCATGTGAGTTTATAAGCAATTCTTCTCGTGCTCTCTGCAGCACAACCAGCTGCTCTCTATTCCACCCTGCAATCTTGATGCTTCTGCAAAGCCTGCTAACACTCGTCTCAGAACTCATCAGCACCTCCTCAGGGGTAAGCATTTTCTCGCCCCCTTTTCAGAGCAACACAACACAGCTGCAAACAATCTCGAGTATTGTGTTGAGCTCTGGGCCCTTCACTACAAGAGGGCCACTGAGGGTCTGGAGCATGTTCAGAGAAGGACAATGAAGCTGGAGCACCTGGCCTATGACGAACATCTGAGGAAGGCAGGGTTGTTCAGTCTGGAAGAGATCTCATTGCTCTCTACAACTACCTGAAGGAAGGTTGGAGTGAGGAAGGGGCAGCCTCTTCTCCTTGGTGTCAAGAGACAAGACTAGAGAAAATGGTTTCAAGTTGTGTCAGGGGAGGTTTGGGTTGGATGCTAGGAAATATTTCTGCACAGAGAAGGTTCTCAAACATTGGAATGGTCTGCCCAGAGCAGTAGCGGAGTCATCTTCCCTGGGGGTGTTTAAGCAGTGTGTGGACCTGGCGCATGGGGATATTGTTTAGTGGTGACCCTTCAGTGCTGGGTCAAAGGTTGCTCTGGATGATTTGTGCTGTTTCTTCCAACTGGATGTTTTCTGTGATTCTGTGAGAAGCTCCAAGTGCTGGCCTTCACACCTGGGCTTCCAAAACCACCCTTGAAAAAGCAGAAGACCAAACACATATTTTGCTACTTTTGTGAATGAGATATCTATGTTCCTTAACAACTGCTAACAAAGCCTTAAAACCGCACACCACTGACAGACAGTGTACACAGCCAGGAAATTAATATATTCCTCACTGGCTTTAGCACTACTAACAAGGTTACATTTACATAAAGATGAGCTACTTCAGTTGTTCTTACATATCAGACACTACTTTATATGCATTTCAACATCCTGATCACTTCTGCCAGAGAATGGACAAAGCTGAAAAATCACACGGGTGTTTCTGACAGTTTTTGCCACTCATAGAACATGCAGGGATTTTCAACTTAGAGAAAAAGGAACATTTAAAAATGACAGCTGCTGGTGTGGCTTAGAAGATTTAAACAGTAAAAACAGCTCCAGAGGAAGTATCTCTAGGGATCAGGTAAAGGCACATACTTAATATCACCTTGTAAGTCCTATGGCTATTTCTTACAAGTTTTTATAGAAATGGCTGCAGTTTATTTTCATTCTTTATTAAACAGGATTTCAGTTCCAGTGTATATTGATAGGCATGATAAAAACACCCTTAAAAATAGCAAGTACCTCAGAATCATAGAGGTAATATTCAACCCAAGTTTGTCAAAAAGAATTACTAACTCTCTCTAGATATTCTAACTCACTCTAACATGAACCTATCGGTTTTCAGTAATGAAGATATGACCTTCAATTTTACTTTTTTTTTTTTTTTTTTTTTTAAAAACCT
>WBNM01011783.1:8973-20245 GCA_013399055.1 Ramphastos sulfuratus | reverse complement strand
GGGGAACTCCCAAAGCATCACATATTATTATTGGAAATTATGTGTGAGGTATGAGAAGATACATCAGTTATTACTCTTACCAGAAAAGGGTAGGTTCTATGGAGAAGTTTGCCAGAAAACAATACAGTTGAACTGACAATAAGAGCAAACATTGTTTATTAGTTTATTTACTAATTATAGCTGGCAAGGGAGAAATCAATAGTTAGTCAAGGATAAACTGGAAGTTTGGTACTTAGTGTAAGTTGAACATCTTTGCAGAGATAATTAGCACAACCTGTCTTAACTAAATTACTGTTTAAAAGTGAAAGGAGATACAACCAATTTTCTTAGAAATTATTGTACACCATGGTAGCACATGAAGAGAAACTTTTCTAACTTATATAGATGCTGAAGTTCTGATTTATTAAACAAAAATAATTTACACTTCAAGGTGTTCAGAATGAACTGAAAACCAAAATAAGTGAAAGTGGGATTGAAAATAAATATTTCTTCATCATTATGTGTACTTATTCAGTCAAAGGAGTAAGGTTGTTTTAACAAGTTCATTACATTCTGTATTTTTATTTTTTAATTCAAAGTAGGAAAGTGATGTTTCCCCTTCATTATCATCAAACAAACACAAAGAGACATAAGAACTGCCATTTAAGTCATCTAGGTATTAATTTCCATGATATCTGTATCTTCAGGTATCTAAAGCAGTATTTACCATTTGTTGCGACCTCAGAATGGAAGGAAAAAAAAAAAGTAACCTCTTTAAAGCTTATAAATGCTATTGGGAACAGCTCATTCGCATTACTTTGAACTTAGGAAATGAGACCAAGTTAATAAACACAAATCTTGGTTGAATGGTTTGTGAATGACATAAAAAAAATTAGTCTTCTAAGATCTGTTTCCATTCACATGATGTCAGTCTTCTCTAAAGCCAAACCCTTTTTTTCTAAAGATAAACTTAATACTCTCTTCTAAATTCTTATCAAATAATAAAATGGAATTATGNCAGTACTCCAGATGGGGTCTGACGAGAGCAGAGTAAAGGGGCAGAATCCCCTCCCTTGCCCTGCTGGCCACACTGCTCTTGATGCAGCCCAGGACTCGGTTGCTGTCTGGGCTGCATGCGCATACTGCAGGCTCATGTTGAGCTTTTCATCGCCCCAGACCCCCAGGTCCTTTTCCTCAGGGCTGCTCTCCAGCCATTCACCACCCAGCCTGGATTTGTGTTAATTTTGTAAATTGAATAAAGAATCTAATATTTATATAAAATAAGAATTTTAATGGAATAAATCCTAATTTAAGAGAAATAGATTTAGCATATTCTGAATATCACCAGTAGTGAAGAAGTGATTGCCTTTTTCTTCAATTTAAGCATTGTTAGACCTGTTTTCAATATTTAGCACTATAATTATGAAAACAGTAGAATTCTGATAGTTACATTGGTTTTCTTAGATTTTGCTTTCATTTATAAAATAGTTGTTATTTACCTGAATCTAGTAAAACAATATGTTCTCATTTAAGTACTTTGGATTTCTACTAGTTGTTATTTACCTGAATCTAGTAAAATAATATGTTCTCATTTATGTATCTGGATTTCTAAGTTTAATTTTAATTTAAGAACAAATTATTAAGTTGCAAGCATCCAACAGCTACTTGCAGTGGAAGATTTACTTTCACAATTTCAGCTGGTATAACAATTGTATAATTGCAGCATCTCTGATATCTGTAGCTCTTGTCACTAAAACCTACTGTGGCATGTAAAAGCAACTCTAAGATAAAGATTAATAGTGTACAGAAAATAACATAAGAATTAAGATGTCTATCAAAGAAACATTCAGTACTAATAAAAAATCCTATAACTTTTTGCTATTGGAATTTTTAAATTATTTGTAAAGTAAAAATTTGGATTAAGAATTCACTATTATATTTTTTAAATGGAAAGGCATAAAGTTATGCATAAAGTTAGCAGCACATGACATAAACGTACCGAGTTCTTTGGAAAACTCACTACATATTTTTCATACCATTGGGAATTCCTGCCTTCTACAGCTGATTTGCATTTTTGACAGTCTCTTCAATCATTGTCCTTACCAACTTGAAGTACCACATATGACAGATGCTTTCATCTGTTTCTCCCTGAGATCTTGGATGCTACATCATATAGTGAATGTTTGGTACGTCTGTCTAAAATTGTTTATCTAGTGTCTCAGGCAAAAACTGCTCAGTTCACATATTTAATGCAAAACGGGAGTGAAGCAGTTTACTGAATTGCTAACAAACGGCAATGAGTGATCACCTGCAATAAAATCAGAGTAGGTTAATGAGAATTCGAATCTTAAAAGACCTTCCCCCTACTCAATCCCTTCTTCCTAGGTTCACTCCCAAGTTCTCTGTCATTCAGAGCACCACAGGGGGATGGTACATGGAGGTTGCAATCAGCTCATCATATATTGTTTCTACGGCTTCTTCCACCTCGCAGTTCCTCTCCTCCACTGTGCAGTCCTTCACAAAGGAGACAGTCCTTCACAAACTGCTCTAGCATGGATTCCCCATGGAGTCACATGTTCTGCTAGGAGCTCCAGCACAGGTTTCCCATGGGATCACAGCCTCCTTCAGGCATTCACTTGCTCTAATGTGTGTTCTTCCAAGGGCTGCAGATGGACAGTCTGTCTCACCATGGACTGCAGGGGAATCTCTGCTCCAATGTCTGGAGCACCTCCCTCCTCTTCTTCTGCACCAACCTTGGTGACTGCAGAATTGTTTCTCTAGCATATTCTCACTCCTCTTTTTTGACTGCCATTAGTGCTGCATGGGTGTATTTTCCCTGCTTCTCAAACCTGTTATCGCAGAAGGGCTACCACCATCACTGATGGGTGGCAGATTTTCTACCTCATAACAAGACCACTTCACTAAACAAAAATACTAATCCCATGAGAGTTTCCTTTTGCTCAAAACAAAAGTTTTCTGCTTGTTACAGGCTCTAGCAACAGTATTCATTAATAACCTCAAGCCATTTTTTCATCTGTGTTTTATATTTCTTGTGATTAGATTGATCTCAAACTCAGCATTATTGAAACGAGATCCAGTTCGTATTACCTTTTCTTAAACCAGGACATAAGATGTCAAAGAACAGGTCAATTTAGCTTTCAGAATTTCTTCAGCCTCCAGGATTTTTAATTTACTGGCTACCTCCCTTTATCCTGAAACTTCACTGAACGTTGTAAGATAGAACTCACAACTTTCTTCTGTGGTGGATATCATGAAACAGACCTGAGCCTGGTATAAGTACAGTTTCCATATATTCTAATGGAAGTAAATAATTAAATCAGACTGGATAATTTCGGAAGACCTCTAAAGTCTCTCAGCAGAAAGATCTTTACTCAGCCAAGTCTGTTATATAATGTTAGGATGTATTTCAACAAAATTCACTGAACATAAGCCCTATTTTTCATCATATTTGCTGTTTAATGATTGAAAACCCATGTTATACCAAATGCTTTATTTATATGTATGTCCCTCTGAGGTTCTGCTCTCAGTGACAACTGGGAACAATCAGCCCCTTGTTAGGACTGTGTGTTAAAATTACGACAGCTAAAACTAATTTTGTTGCATGAGGGTAGCAGTATACAGAAACTGATGTCACTCCCCATAGTTCATATTGCTGCTGTTAATTTAACAGTTGAAGTTTTGCCTATTTTCCTGCACTTTCAAGACTCAGGACACATGGCCATACTGAGATAGTTAAAGATATTGTAGTACATTTATGGAAAGCCAAGTGTTTCACTTTAAAAAAAAATCTAGTTTCTCTTAGTGTGAGAATACCTGTGGTTCCACATCAAAAGGCACCAAGAATTTTAATAGTGATGACTTCAGGATATGTAATATGAAACCAGACAGAATCGTGGAAATCGCAGTATTGTCAGGGTTAGAAGGATTATCTGGTTCCAACTGCCCTGCTATGAGCAGGAACACTGTCCACTAGATTAGCTTGCCCAGTGCCACATCCAACCTTGACTTAAATCTTCCAGGGTTGGAGCTTCCACCACCTTTTTGGACAACCTGTTCCAGTGTCTCACCACCCTTATAGTGAAGAACTTCTTCCTAACATCTAACCTAAATCTACCCTCCTCTAGCCTGGATCCATTCCCCCTAGTCCTATCACTACCCAACACTCTAAAAAGTATCACCACCTTTCCTGTAGGCCTCATTCAGATTTTGGAAGACCACAATAAGGTCTACTTGAAGCCTTCTCTTCTCCAAACTGAACAACCCCAACTCTCTCAGCTCATCCTCGTGGGAGAGCTACTCCAGCCCTCTGATCATCCTCACGGCCCTTCTCTACACATGTTCCATTTAAAAGTCTGTGTAGGAAGAGATGTGTATTGCATTTCACGTAATGTCTTTGAGTGGTGAACTACAGAATAATCATGGACTCTTCTTTTGGTTTAAGTCAGAGAAAGAAGGTAAGACTTCTTAAATTGTTTTTTAAGTTAATGTTTGTCTTAACAGAACGCACTATGAAACATTTTAATTTGGGAATTCTTTTATTCCTGTTATGGGGAGTGAACCATTNGGTTGTGGCTGCTCCCTCCCTGGAGGTGTTCAAGGCCAGGTTGGGTGAGGCCTTGAGTGACATGTTCTAGTGGGAGGTGTCCCTGCCTATGGCAGGGGGCTGGAACTAGATGATCTTTGAAGTCCCTTCCAACCTTACCATTCTATGATTTTATACTTGCAGAAAGCCTCTTAAATTGTGATCTACATTTAAAGAGCAGCACAACCATCTCTCAGTGCCTACTTTATCATGCTGTTTGTCACACAGCACAGCTCAGAACAGTCTGATGGTCTATTTGTATTCCTCCTTTAGCCCTGGAGAGACTCTGTCATTCAGGGACAAAAGTGATTCTCAAGTCATTTTACAAGGGTATGTGTCTCCCATCTGTCATATTTTTCTGAATATATTTATGGAGCTTTGGTTGTGTCTGCTCCTCCCTGTGCCTGTTCCTTGTTTTTCTCTTACTATATGTAATTTCTCTATACTCTTTAGATGTGCTTACATATCTTTCTGAAGGCTGAATGATGATACTGACATTCAGTTAGAACTGGAAGAATAAAATTTATGCCTAATGTACAATTAGCCTCTCATTGTTAACATCACATAGATTTATCTCCAGAAATGCATGGAGCTTGTTTTCTTGTATAGTAAGGGAGAATACAGGACCCCTGCCAAGAGTTCCTTTAACATGTTATATCATACCAGTTAAACTCTAATGCACAATATATAAACAGAGATAAAAACAGACTAGCTAAAAAAAAAGAAAAAAGTAATCATGATGATCATTGCTGTGACTTACATGACAAATGAGACAGATTGGGGAAACAAATGTTTGGAAGGGTTAAATCTGTGGAGCCAGCTGTTTTACAAACTATCTTCATCTTTGTCTTAATAGTGAGATGTGAAACCATGTTTCTTTTCCAGACCTCAGCCTCAAAGGTTAAATAAGTTGCACAGTATTTGATTACAGACTATAACCAACATGTTGCAAAACTAAGTGAATAATTCATAATGTGTCATTTATCTGACAAATTTTGCCTCTGTTTCTGTTTGCCAGTTGTCGGTGAGCAGATTATTATATTTTCAAATGCATCCCTTATTTGAATTTATTTGCAGAGTAATTTCCACAAATGATTTGTTTTCTGTGCCTCATCCACAGACAGTTTGTTATGAGTGTTCAACATTGGAAGATGCAGTTACTTTTATTTGGCATATGGATCACATGGTATGCCTCTGTTTCCTGAATGGGTGATGTCTAGAATAAAATGAAACTTCAATGTGAAAATTCTAAATTAATGTTCTACCATTATACACCTAAAATTCTTGGCTAAAAGCCAGCATGCCCCATTAGACTACAACCTTCAGGCAAAGCTTAAGATTGGGAGGCTGATCCAATCCTTCTCAAATCACCTAAAGTCGCATACCTACTGAGGAAGAGATCTGAATGTGTTGAGTCTATGTGAAACCAGTGCCATATGCAAAGAACAGCTATTGGGTATCTCATCCTCTTCATTCTGTTCTAAAATTAATCTGAGTTGACATTGTTGCTCAAAAAAAGAATTCTTTCAGTCTCCATATTTTGCAAAATAGAAGTACTTACAGACAGATAACTCTCACCTGGAAGACTGCATTCTAGAGGAGTTTTCTCAGAAAAAGGGATTTATCTATACCCCATAAATGCAGCCAAAGCATTAAGTCTTATCATTACACAAATACTTTCCTTCTTTCTTGTCTCCTAATGTTTTTATTTCTGGTTGTGTAACAGTCTGGTTTCTGTAGAAGAGCTTCTAACTCTCCTTGACTTTCTCTCAGAATGCTTTAGAGACTCTGTAAGTTTTCAGGTTTTCTCTTCAGATTTACCGTATGGATGGTAAGCAGTTCTAAAAAGGATAAGGGTCTTGCTGTGTCACTGAATACTTCTGAGTGATTACAGCTCAGCAAGCATCCAGCCAGCAAAGCATTCTGCTCAAGAGGATTGTATCCAAGGAAGCTAGGTTCCTACAAAGTAGGGCATTTCTGGGGTTCAAGACATAATGTGTATAACACTTAAAGATTCTTTTATTAGGTGTATTAAAGGGAGGTATGTACAAGATGATGAAGTCAAAGAATTGGTTAAATATGATGATTTCTGAAAGTCTTTCAGCAATCTTTACAGTTTTTTAAAGACCTTTATAACTGCAGTGACTTTTCAAAAAATGCTCACTATAGGAACAATGCCAGATTATTTATTATTATTATCTATGTATAACTCAACACTTAAATCCAGTTCTGCATATTACTTGTGTTGGTAGTGCTTACGTGGTGGATTAAATCTAAGACTTGAGTAACATTTCTCATGTAAAAAAGCCACTTGAATTATAACTATAGCATTGTTGTCGTTGTTATGCACATAAAATTCTTTTAGTGTTTTTGGGGTGTATTACAAGCTTCAGCTGCACTCATTACAGACAGATTTTGGGGGCTTTCACACTCTGGGATGTGACACTGATCTGGAACTTGTGGCTGACATCTATATAAGAGGACAGACTCAAGGCTGAAATTTCTACAGTTATGAAAGATAAATATAAATCAATTACAATTCTGCATGGAACAAGTTCAAGACAGAATGTTGCCTCAAAGTTCTTTTGTAAAAAAAGGTTGTCGCTCTTTAATGTCATCACTAGGAGCTGCTATAAAAATATGCTCTTTCTCACACAGCCATTGCCCTCTGAATTTTCCATTACTGTGCCTACAACTCATCCATAACTGTCTGTTCTGTCAGAATCTTAATCAATCAAATCAATCAATCAGTGAATAAAGCTTGTACTTTCCTTTGCATGAACACACATTTTGCTTTATGTAAGCATTATCAGTGAGCCTCTGGCCCTGACTGAGGCGTATGAGCCATTTCAAGAAGACAGATTATGCCACTGCTTTGTAAATTAATTGATTTTTGAGCATGTAATTCTTAGTAGAATTTTATTTTATTTACATTTGCCTATAGAAAGTGATATAGTTCACCTGACTTAAAATTAATCCTTCAACGATGTTCAACTTTCAAAGACTTTCATCCACAGGCCTATTTTTGACTAATTTGGATAGTGAGACCACAAACCCATTTCATATTGCCAGCTTTAAATTTCCTTTGTGTTGGAACATTCTTTCTTTTACATTTATTGTTTTGCTTATTTGCATCTCAGTTGGTTGTCACTGCTTCTTAGATCAAAATTACTAATAGCCAGCTAACTCCTACAAGAGCTCCGCTCTGCCGTTGTATCGATGATAGAATAGTTTTAATACAACAGCCTGAATAAGGGTTGTCAGTAATAAATTTAATTACTTTGCAACATAATTCTATTTAAATGTATTGGAATGGTCTACTGTAGGTAATCCCACCTTTTTCCTAAAATTAGTAACATTCTGGAAGATAGCATCTGTTGCTTGGATTTCACCTCAGTTTGAAACAAAGCTAGAGGCAGGTCAAGCATAGGGTCGAGAGAGCAAACGTGAGACCATGCAAATTGAGTGTTAGTACTAACAACAGCAACTTTGCAAGGATGTAAGATTACACAGTTAGCACAAGATGAGGACCAAGATGGTTCTCAAAATTTTTAATATGCAGCCATGTAGATCTGAAATATTTATTACCGTTTCTAGTAACAGGTCACAGGATTTTACTCAGTTTGCCAGGATCAAAGATTGTTAGGCTTGCGCTCTCTGAATTATTCTTGGTTCGATTCATTTTTTTTTCTTGGCTTAAACATAAAAGTAATTTCTGTTGGTTACTAAATATCAAAGGCTAATTTGTTTTCCCTGTGGCATGACCACAGTTTTATATGGATAGTAACAAGTATTTATTCTGTGTATATTGGGATAAACCTGCTACAAAATGCTAGTATGGCAGTATAGTAGGCAGCATGGCACATAATGTGGGAGGCACAGTATGCAGGGTAGAGTGGGAGAGATCAGGCATAGGATGATAAGAGATGGGGCACAAGGTTGGTACTTGAGATCCCATGACAACAAATAATAAAAAGATAACATTAAATCATATCTATTATATGTAAAAAAAGCACCATTTATAGAAAGTTTGAATGTAGCATGAAGCTTCATATCAGGGAAGAAAGAGTAAAGCTTTAAAGGAATAGTATCAATCATATAAAAATTATGTGGAGTGGATCTCTGAAAGAGGAATCCAAAAATGTCAACATAAACATCATACCTTTTGGTGAAGGACTCCAGGTGCTGACAATGCACCATAATCTGCCTTCACACACACCACCACTAGACTGAAACTATCAAATTTAGAATTCTAAAAGAATATCTAGATTGAAAGTACACAGAAGACACAGTCTGAAATGTTTAACTTTTGTAATAAAACAAGAGCTACTTTATATAAATACCACAAGTGACAATTTGGAAATGTAAACCTGAAATCTTAGAGAGATACTAATTCATTCTTTACAATAGTTTCTTAGAAACAAATAATCTGGATTAAATTCCAAGAACAAAACTTAAAATTATTCTATCACAGTGAATACTGATTAGATTCATCTATGATCATTTAATTTTATTTTTTTTGTGCATGATAGATGTACAGATAGTAGGAGTGCTGTATTTCCAAGTAATCACAGAATACATCTAGTTGAAAGTGGCCTCAAAGATCATGCACTCCAACCCTCGACTCACCACTGAAGGATCAACACTAAACCATGCCCCTAAGGACCAGGTCCATGCCAATGTTTGATAACCCTTTCAGTGAAGAAATATTTCCTAATATCTGGCCTAAACCTCCCCTGGCACAACTTAAAAGCATTTCCTCTAGTCTTGCTACTCGACACCGAGGAGAAGAGATTGGTCCCCTCCTTCCTCCAGCCTTCCTTCAGGTAGTTGTAGAGGGCAATGAGGTCTGCCTCAGACTCCTCCAGGTTGAGCAACCCCAGGTCCCTTAGTTGCACCTTGTAAGTCATGTGTTCCAGGCACTTCTTGAGCTTCCTTGCCTTCCTCTGAACATGTGCCAGCACCTCAATGTAATTTCTGGAGTGAGTGGCCCAGAAATGAACATAATACTTGAGGTATAGCCTCATCAGTGCTGAGCACAGGGAGACAAATCTCCTCCCTGTTCCTGATGGCCAGAAGTTACTAATAGAAGCCAGGATGCCTTTGGCTATCTTGGCTACCTGGGCACACTGCTGACTCATAATGAAGTCTGCTGAATAATATGATGGATTTCAGCTTTATGTGAGCAGAAAAAAAAAAAAAATGTAAAGAGGAAATTTCTCTGGACACCATATCGATATTTTTCTACTTCCAGGTTGTGAAGCTTAAAGTAGCCAGTAAGACATAACTGAGCATCAGGTTCATTTACTTAGCACTGACAAGAAAGAGGAAAATGCATATGAATAGCGGGTCCTTTCATATTACAGGCAACAGAAAAGAGAATTTTAAAATTATTTTGCTCATCAAGGAATAAAGTTGTTTTCCATTGCTCTAGCATCCAATGTAGTGGGGCTCTGCTCCTAAACTATGGCATTTTAATATCACTATATTGAGAATAGCAATTCAATCCATGCTTGAATAACCAGTGCACTTTGAATATCACTATGTGGAATTTCTCAATAAATTAGGAGAGACAATTAAGCACAGGTGTTTGGGAAGGATTTTGTTAGTTGTCCAAGATAACAGAATTTATGAACACAATGCTTTCTTCTCCCTAGGAGAGTTTCCATTGGGGAAAAAAGAGAAAGATTTTTTAAAAAATCCAAAACACTTCCTAACTAATTATAAGTAACTGATATAACAAGAACTGGCAGGTCACAAATTGCTCCATCACCCCAATTCAAAGTTGTAGATTTTGTAAAGTTTTAAGTGTGTCCAAATATGAAGAAAAAAAAAAAATCAGCAGGAAATCCCTGGTTTAAAGCATGAGCTATCTTCAGCTAAACACTCAAAATATGAAAGAAATTAAATTTTAAGGTGCCTTTCTTGAACTGTATGGATAACTAATATTCTGAAAACATCTAGTCAAAGCATATTTTCAAATATAGTAATTTTATTTCCAGATAAGATTGTGTGGCATTTCATAATTTAAAAGCACTTTTATAAATGTTTTAGTATTTAAAAATGCTACCACTATATTTACAAAAAAAAAGAAAAAAAAATAGTAAAGAGTGGATGTAAGTGAAAAAATCTTTCATGAGTACAGCAAATTTAATAATGTAATATCAAATTATATTCTACAAATAGTTATTGAAGTGTTTCAGGACATTAACTAGCAATGATTTAATGCTATTTATTTTCTCTAACAGTTTTAATAACTAAGATTACAGCAAGGAGTGATAGTTAAAATATCCATTTTTCAGCAATCCTAAAGAGCACCCAAAAAAATTATTTTTATTAGCACTTAAGTTGTAAGCTTTGATTCTCTCCCTCATAGTAATTAAAAGTTGAATTTATCTGAATTCTTTGTAAAAATACAGTGTTAATATTTGCCTATTATTCAGTACAAACTATATATAGAATCATAGAATGGTAAGGTTGGAAGGGACCTCAAGGATCATCTAGTTCCAACCCCCTGCCATAGACAGGGACACCTCCCACTAGCACAGCTCACTCAAGGCCTCATCCAACCTAGCCTTGAACACCTCCAGGGAGGGAGCAGCCACAACCTCCCTGGGCAACCTGTTCCAGTGCCTCACCACCCTCACTGGAAAGAACTTCCTCCTGACATCCAGTCTAAATCTCCCCTCT